>JARJDQ010028662.1:0-10922 GCA_030264215.1 Geostiba sp. GC000077
TATAAATGGAAAACTCCTGTCGCACGGCGGAAGCCTGTCAAGCGTCAAACAGCTGTCATTAACATCAAAACCTCAAAATTTTGTCGAGCGATTTTTTTTGTTAATCGACTATGCTCGCAGATAAAGTACTGTACATACTTCAAGTGGAAAACAGAATTACATTGGTTGCGCTCGCGTCGCGTGTAAATATTTCGCTCGGAATGTAATTCGCTGCTTTCCACTTTAAGTATGTAATGTACTATTCTATAAGGAAACCTTGCTAATTCCAAATAAATAATAACGACGTAAGTCTTCCACATTGCATCCATCTCCCGCCTACCGTCTATGAATAATCGATTGATTTTTAAGCATGGACGGCTGGATGTGGCGTAAATCGACTAAGCAACTTATAAACACCGTTTTAAAATTTATATGGAATTTTAAATTAGTCTAAATTAGTAGAAAGGAAATAAACTGCAATTGTTTGTATTATTCATAGGAGCAATTGTATATTTAATATTATGTACAATGTATAATTTCATTAAAATGTGTGCTTTCCTGCGTTTTGGTTGAAGTAGAGTATAAAAATGCATGCCGGAAAGTCATGTTCTCGATCGTAGAAGACATTAAACATGATAAGTTACTACGAATACTATCTTGCTCAATTACTTAAAAGAAACATTCAGTAGAAATTCTATCTAAACAAAATCAATTTCAAGTAATCGTGATTTAAAAGCGAGCGAATGCGCAGTGCTCGCCCATCTGCAGGGACTGTCGATTTGATTCGATAGCGACTATCTTCGCAACGCTTACTTCGCAAGCTCCTTCATGCGGTTCAAAGCGCTGCCGGCACGGAACCAGGTGATCTGCAAGTCGTTCATGGTGTGGTTCAGCTGGAACTTGTCGACCTTGCCATCTGCGTGCTTGATTTCGCAGTCGACCGGCTTGCCGGGCGCGAGGTTCTTCAGGTCGAGCAGGCTGACCTTGTCGGTGGGCTGGATCTTGTCGTAATCGGCGGCGTTGGCGAACGTCAGCGGCAGCAGGCCCTGCTTCTTCAGGTTGGTCTCGTGGATGCGCGCGAAGGACTTGACGATGATGGCGCGACCGCCCAGATGGCGGGGCTCCAGCGCGGCGTGCTCGCGGGAGCTGCCCTCGCCGTAGTTCTCATCACCGACGGCGACCCAATTGACGCCGTTGGCCTTGTAGTGGCGCGCCACATCCGGCACCGCGCCCCATTCGCTGTTCAGCTGGTTCTTGATCTTGTTCATCTCGCCATTCTCCGAGTTCGTGGCGCTGTACAAAAGCAACAGTTAACTCAACCTACCGCGAACAACAAGAAAGCGGTTACATACCCAATGAACATGTTGTTGGAAATGTTATCCAAGTGTCCGCGGTACTTCAGCCACGGGCCGGCCGCGGAGATGTGATCGGTGGTGCACTTGCCCTTGACCTTGATGAGGATGGTCATGTCGATGAGGTCCTTGCCGTTCCACTTGTCGAACGGATCCAGCAGCTGTAGGCGCTGCGACTTGACGTCGACGTCGACCATGGTGCCGCTGCCGTCCGCCGGGGGATGCGTGTACGTGTCCTGGCCGGGGTCGAAGCCCTTGGTGGGCAGCTCATCGCCGAAGGGCGGCGTCAGCTTGAACTTCTTGCCATCCGCACCGGTGAGCTCGTCCTTGGTCGGATCGAAGTCCAAGGTGCCGACGATGCTCAGCGCCGTCGTCATTTCCGGCGAGGTCACAAAGCAGTGGGTGGCAGGATTGGCGTCGTTGCGCCCGGTGAAGTTGCGATTGTACGAGGTGACAATGGTGTTCTTCTCGCCCTTCTTCACGTCCTTGCGGTCCCATTGGCCAATGCATGGCCCGCAAGCATTGGCAAGTACCTACACTCAACCGAATTCGTCACAATTCGCCTTGATGGCGCAGCACTACTCGCGCTAACTTACGGTTCCGCCGAAATCGTCGAACACCTTCGAGATGCCATCACGTTCGATGGTAGCGCGGATTTGCTCCGAGCCGGGCGTGACGTTGAATGGGATCTTGGACTTGAGGCCGTGGGCCATCGCTTCCTTCGCAATGCTGGCGCATCTGCCCATGTCCTCGTAGGAGCTGTTCGTGCAGGAACCAATTAGGCCCACCCTGATGTCCAACGGCCAGTTGGCCTTCTTGGCGTTCTTGCCCAGTTCGCTGATGGGATGAGCCAGATCCGGGGTGAATGGTCCATTTACATGCGGTTCCAAGGTGTTCAGGTCGATTTCGATCACCTGGTCGTATTTGCAGTCCGAGTCGGCGCTCAATAAGTTACTCTGGTACTTGTCGGCTTCCTCTGCGACAGTCTTTCGGCTTGTAGCTAAACAACATTTGTTTTAATTAGCACCGATCTAACAAAAATACAATACATTACTACGATTACATGCGCCATCTGCGTGCAGTTTACCCAAGTCCCAACTGGGTTCCCAACATGGGTAAACTGTTATTCAACTGCTATTCATGCGCGCCACCTGCGTTCAGTTCCAACAAGTTTTCTACTTCATTTCAATACCCTACTAGCAATACATACCATAAGACAACAATCTTAGACTTCGAATGAATTCCACGTCAAAACTACGTAAGTTTTGAGCTTAAATACTAGTGATGGGATTTGTCGTTACTTCTGTGTATTTGTTACTTTTCGACTTGATACTCGTTACTTTGTAATCGAATTCCCAAATTCCGAATACTAATTTCCGAGTACTCGAGCACACGAGTAGCCCGATGAACATCTGAATTCCGAATAGTTTCTGAGGTTAAAAAAATTAAAGCAACACAAAACGACAACGCTGTTAAAGCTCGCTTTTGTTCTTGATTTGTTTTGGCAAGCAGCAAAATCAACACATTGCTTGCTCGGCGAGTTGGCGAGCACGAGCATCGCAAGATTTGATTCAGTATTCGTATTAATATTCAGTTAGTATTGCAATAAATACTGAGTCAACTCAAACTCACAGTGATTACTAGTGAAGTGAATACTGAATACCATAAAGTAACCGAACACAAAAGTAACGAATTAATTTCAAAATCGGTACTCGTTACTTTGAATACTGAAAAGTAACGAGTACTACGTAACGAGTAGTAACGAATTCGCCCATCGCTATTAAATAATGTTTCGATCCACTTTTGTAGTATGTGTTTACATGGACTGTTTTTGAATCTCGTAGTAATTATTTGTTTAGAAAGGAGTCTAAACAAAGCATAAAATGAAATAGATATCTCGACTATGCGTTATGTTATGACTTATGACTAAACAAGTACTGAGACTTTTTTGACCTTTCATCCCAGGGGCGGGATATCGTTGATAGACCTTTAGAGCCGCGGTTCAGCGCATTTTTGTTTACGAATCACTGCTATGCGCCTCTTTTGCAATTTTCAAAACAGATCGAAATAGAAAAGCATCGTAAAAATAGCCGCCGCGGATGATATTCGTTATTGGTTGCCAACGGAATATTTATAGAAACATCAATGCGCGACCCAAACACCTTACCGACTAAGTAATCGCGCATCCGCTTGTTGTAGGGGAAGACCGAGGTGGTGGCGCCGATCTCAGCGCCCATGTTGCAGATGGTGGCCATGCCCGTGCAGGAGATGGAGTCGACGCCGGGGCCGAAGTACTCGACGATGGCGCCGGTGCCGCCCTTCACGGTGAGAATGCCGGCGACCTTCAGGATGATGTCCTTCGGCGACGTCCAGCCGGAGAGTTTGCCGGTGAGCTTGACGCCGATCACGTTCGGGCACTTCACCTCCCAGGGAATGCTGGCCATCACGTCGACGGCGTCGGCGCCGCCCACGCCAATGCAGAGGCCGCCCAGACCGCCGCCGTTCGGCGTGTGCGAGTCGGTGCCGATCATCAGCAGTCCGGGGAAGGCGTAGTTCTCGAGGATGATCTGATGGATGATGCCGGAGCCGGGCTTCCAGAAGCCGACGCCGTATTTGGAGCCGGCCGTCGCGAGGAAGTTGTACACCTCCTGGTTGAGGTCCTTCGCGCGCTTCAGATCCTTCACGCCGCCAATCTGCGCCTCAATCAGATGGTCGCAGTGGATCGTGCTGGGCACGGCTACACGCTTCAGCCCGCTGGAGATGAACTGCAGCATGGCCATTTGGGCCGTCGCATCCTGCATCGCAACGCGGTCGGGCCGCAGGCGCAGATACGAGGTGCCACGTTCAATGTCCTGTAAAAATGCGGAAGTTTCCTTTTTTTGAACTTTGCACTTGTTTGGTTGCACCAAAAAGTTATGAAAACAAACTTGATTGTAGCACAACATGCATGAAAACGTTTACCTTTCATCTTTCTCACTACAGTCCACATTTTAAACATGCAGTGAGAGATTTATAATCAAATAAGAACATTTCTGTTATCTTGAATGAATTATGGATATGTAATGTTGGCAGTTGGCATACCTGATTTTTGGTATCATCAATGTGAGAATACAGGACTTTTTCAGACAGGGTGAGTGGCCTATTCAGGCGCTTCTTGATCACAGTCAGATTCTGCGCGAGGCGATCGTAGGGCAAGAACGAAGTGTTGTCGAACTTGCTCATCGCCACCTTGCTCGCGGCGGCCGCCAGCGGCGAGACATGGAAGAGCCGCAATTGGACATCGTTCAAGGTGACGCTGGTGAGCTGGCCACCCTGGAATCGCAAACATTCGCACGGTTATAGGTTATTCCGTAATCGGTTATGTAACATTGTAAGATGATGCATCAACGCTGGCCGTGCGCAAAGCTTCACAGCGAGGAGTGTCCTGCTGCTGCCGCCGCTGCCGCCTTCAGCAAAGGTTGCTGCTAGGAGATCCAGTAATTCGAAAGTTTCGAAAGATTCAGGCTACCGCGGCGGTCACATGACTCACTTCAGCAAGTTAACGCAACCTGCTCAAACACATTGCTACTCACCTGGCGATGCAAAACTCGCATACAGTACGCCATGGTGCGCGTTAATTAACACCCCAGCCGGAGCCGATGAGTAAATAAATCACGGAAAGCGTACGGGGACGGCCGGCGTTCAATGCGGCGCGTGACGCTGTTTGGTTTTTGCTTGCTGCTCGCTGGGCTCGCTGCGCGTACAATAATATAGCGCTCGGCGTAGTCGCATTCGGTTTTGTGCGTGACCCACTCGACCTACTCGGTCCCTCGCAGTGTCTCGCCTCTCGTGCCTCTCTCGGCCCACGAGCCAGCAGCTGTTATCTGGATCTGGGGGGCGCCGGCGCGATCCGCGGTGATTCGAAACGTGGCCCGCAAAAACGTGCCAAAAATTCACACTTTCGTCTGGCTGCTACTTTGACCACAAATGCTCGGCGAGTCCGCGATAAATAGAATGCACGAGTACACGGGTTGGAGCTAGTCAATGTTGTATTTTTCCTCTTCAACCGCACGCTTCTTGTTGAAATTCCAAAATTTTACATACTTCAAAATTTTGCCAATAACTCCTTACTTTAGACTTTGGCACGGAGAATTCTAGAAAACAATTTAAACAAATTTGTCAGTTATGCACTGCCAACCCTGCCAAATTTATTGCATGTCAATTTGGCTGCCTACGTTGTACGTTCTAACGTTCCCTTAGCTGTTAGTGTGATTGCCTACGCCGCTAACGAAAATATGGAAAATTCAACTTTGCGCCCTATTTTTGAAGTGGAAAATAAGCGCTTTGTGATTGTGTTCAAGTTGTTTACTGTTACTGCCAACTGTAACAATTTGTAATCACGACATAATGGTCGTTTGTCTAGCTAAGGTGTGGAATTGAGATTTGTTATTCCAAGCAAAACCCAGCACTTAGCACAGTAGATAACCGTCACATTTTCGATTTTCCACACTAAAGTGGAACAATTGTTCCATTGCTTGAAATGGATCGGTTTATTTTAGAAATAGCTAAATTACAAAGTGGGCTTGAAAAAGCGGTTTTACGTTAACTTATTTTGGAATGAAATGTAATTCAAAAGTTGTGCGTCAGCAGGGCAGCAGTGCGCGTGCCATCCTGGCACGACTGGTTGCCAACATTCGACCGCTCGCTGGTTGGCTCGGCGCTGGGTGCAATCGACGAAATACGTCCGTCAAAAAATGAGCTACAAAAATAAGAAAACAGAGAAATAGAGCAGCGCTGATAAAACGCAACTGCATTCATCGAAGCGTAAACAAATCAGCCGAAGGATACAACCACACTTTGCCATCACGTGCTAGGCGCCGTCGATCTCTTTGGGCATCTGGGCAGGCCGTTGCGCACATCCCGAAGGTGAGGTTAGCGCAGAACCAAAAATAATTATGTAATTGCAAGGCAGCGCAAAACATTTCAGCAATGCTGCGCTCCAGCGTTACGAAACTCCTCACCGGGGCGAAGCTCAGCCCCAAGCATCTGTGCGCCGCGCCGCGCGCCTCCAGCAGCGTGGCGAAGGTGCCAGAGAAGATTGAGGTGTTCATCGATGACCAGCCAGTGATGGTGGAGCCTGGCACCACCGTGCTGCAGGCGGCGGCGCTCGCCGGCGTTGAGATCCCACGCTTCTGCTACCACGAGCGACTAGCCGTCGCCGGCAACTGCCGCATGTGCCTGGTGGAGGTGGAGAAGTCGCCGAAGCCGGTGGCCGCCTGCGCCATGCCGGTGATGAAGGGCTGGCGCATCAAGACCGACTCGGAGATGACGCGCAAGGCGCGCGAGGGCGTCATGGAGTTTCTGCTGGTGAACCATCCGCTCGACTGTCCGATCTGCGACCAGGGCGGCGAGTGCGATCTGCAGGACCAGTCCATGGCGTTCGGCTCCGATCGCTCGCGCTTCACCGACAACGATATCTCGGGGAAGCGCGCCGTGGAGGACAAGGACATCGGGCCGCTGATCAAGACGATCATGACGCGCTGCATCCACTGCACGCGCTGCATTCGCTTCGCCTCGGAGATCGCTGGCATCGACGACTTGGGCACGACGGGACGCGGCTCCGACATGCAGGTCGGCACCTACGTGGAGAAGTTCTTCCTCAGCGAGATGTCCGGCAATGTGATCGACCTGTGTCCGGTCGGCGCGCTCACCTCCAAACCGTACAGCTTCACGGCGCGCCCGTGGGAGATTCGCAAGGTGCACTCCATCGATGTGCTCGACGCGGTCGGCTCCAATATTGTCGTCTCCACACGCACTGGCGAGGTGATGCGCATCATGCCGAAGATCAACGAGGAAATCAACGAGGAGTGGCTGGGCGACAAGTCGCGCTTCGCTTATGACGGCTTGAAGCGGCAGCGGCTCGTCACGCCGATGCTGAAATGCGACGGCGAGCTCCAACCGTGCGACTGGGAGCATGCGCTGCTGAGCGTTGCTAAAGTTATGAAGAACGCCAAGGGCAACATTGGCGTGGTCGCTGGCGGCATGGCCGATGCGGAATCCCTGATTGCGTTGAAGGACCTGGTGAATCGCCTTGGCTCCGAGAACTGCTGCACGGAGCATATCTTTCCGATGGACGCCAGCGGCACTGATTTGCGATCCAACTATCTGCTGAATAACAAAATCGCGCCGGTTGAGGAAGCTGATTTTATCTTGCTCATCGGCACTAATCCCAGGCTGGAAGCGCCTACTTTGAACTCCAGGATTCGCAAGTCTTACATTCACAATGAGGCGGATGTAAGTTTCATTATCACTCTGAAAACGTTGATCTGTAAATCTGTGAATAGTTATTTATAGCACGCATCGCTCTCCCATTAATTGGGCACCTTTTGATATGGATTTAAAAGCGTTCTTGTAACAACTTTGACATTTGCACTCATCGTAAATAGCTGTTTGTTTTTGAGGTGCGCCCGGTGCAGCGCGACACCAGCACCACATGGGACGAGTACTTTTATGGTCATAACGCATTCATAAAAGCACTCCTTTATACATTGTTTAAATGGGCGGCCAATTATGAACAAAACTCATATAAGCACTCTTGGGGTGCGATAAAACTAATTTTTCTTGGCTTGGCGTTTTTTAAAATGTAGATTGCCGTTATTGGTCCGAAAGTCGATATGCGATACGAATACGAACACTTGGGCGACACACCATCCGTAATCAAGGACATCGCGAACGACACGCATCCAATCGCGAAGAAACTCAAGTCGGCCAAGAAGCCACTCATCATCGTCGGCGCCGACGTGCTGGAACGCGAGGACGGCGCCGGTGTGCTAGCTGCGGTGCAGAGCATCTCCTCGCAGTTGCAGGGCAACGTGCAGGATCAGAAGTGGCGAGTGATGAATGTACTCCAGAAGGTTGCCAGCCAGGTAACTTGATATTCCATGAGTGCGCGAAAGAAAAAAAAATGCAAAGGTCACAGTTCGTTCTGTGATTGCCGACGTAGAATTAGGTACCCTCCCACTACAACCCACTGAGTGGGAATGCGAGTCATGAGCCATCTGTGTGCATTTTACCCAAGTTCCAACTTTGGTAAACTGCTATTCATTAACGCCACCTGCGTTCAGTTCCAACAAGTTTTCTACTTCATTTCAATACCCTACCAGCAATCCATACCATAAGACAAAAGTCATAGACTTCGAATGAATTCTACGTCAAAACTATAATGCCATATAAACAGGTTGCAGCATTGGATCTGGGCTACAAAGCAGGCGTTGAAGCGATCAGGCAATGCTCGGATATGAAGCTGCTCTTCCTGCTTGGCGCTGACGAATGCGCTATCTCGCGCGAAGATCTTCCCCAGGACTGCTTCGTGGTTTATCAAGGTAGGCATTGGCATTGCGTTGCACCGGTTTGAAAACAAGCAGCACGTTCTGCCGTTGTTTAGGTCACCATGGCGATGCGGGAGCTGGAATGGCCGACGCCATCCTCCCCGGCGCGGCGTACACCGAGAAGCAGGGCACCTACGTGAACACCGAGGGACGGGCGCAGCAAACGCTCATCGCCGTGACGCCGCCCGGCCAGGCACGCGAAGACTGGAAGATTCTCCGCGCGCTCTCCGAGATCGTCGACTGCAAACTGCCGTACGACAATCTGGACGAGATCCGCTGCCGGCTCGAGGAGGTCGCGCCGCACCTCACGCGCTACGGCCAGGTCGAATCGAACAATTTCGTGCGGGAAGCCGCCGAATTAGCAAATGTAAATACGATATTCGAACATGTCAAACCTTTCAAACGATAACATGTCGACTCTGTTTCAGTCTGTAAAAGACACCATCGGCAGCTCGCCGCTGGACATTAAGCTGAAGAAACTCGAGGACTTCTACATGACGGACTCCATCAGCAGGGCGAGTCCCACGATGGCAAAGTGCGTGCAGGCCGTGCGAAAGCAGGCGCAACGATCGTCCCAGGAATAATTAAGTACCAGCAACGTATTAGATGAATATTTAAATGAATTTTATTTCTCCTTTTTTTTGTTCTGCAAACCAATAGTCGCGATATTGAAAAACCAAACTGAAAAAAAAAACACAAAAAATTCTAGATATACAAAAAGGACGGGGAGGTGAGACGCTGTCGTTGAGCAGTGAAATAAATATTCCGTTACCTGTTGCCTGGGGGTGACTATCGTGTTTCGCACCATCTTGAAGTACCTAAATATTTGTAAATAAAGTTGATAACATGAAGGCACGTCACGGCTGCTTTCTCTACTGTATTTTATATAAACCTCCAACAAAACTTTTATGCTTTGTATTGTCAACGAAGGAAGAGGATATCAAAGTAATCTACTTTATAATGCACGTTTTCACTGTATTTTAGTGTAACTTTAATCATGCATGTAATAACGATTTATATATGTCATGATCATATGTATCAGAATAACTATTCTAATGCAAAAAATATTCTATTAATAATTTGTTGTTTTAAGAATTTTATTACAATTTTCTTGGAAACTTTACTTTGAAAAGGTAAGTGTATTCTGTTTGAATTATTATTGGCGTTCATACGCGATACGCTTTTATCTTTTAAAATCAAGAACGCAGATATTCAGCTGAATGTGGATTGTTTAACTTTGTATCTAAATGCTGCCGTTTGGTATGTAGAAACTCACGAATTTGAAAATGAACATCAAAACTACCTGCTCAACAGGTTGTCTAGAAATTAACGGATTTGGTACACGTGGCTTTCTTCTTTGGGGAATTTCAAGAAGAAAATCTTAATACAACAATGTAACTCTCTTCGTTTGGTTACACGAGGTCATCAAAGTTGCGATTTTTAGGTTACAAATATGCATAATAACAATTATTTTTCGTTCCACAGCACCTGTTTTAAAAATCGAACACTTCTGTAAAGTCAGTTTTCTCTTAAATAGCATATAACCAGAATGGTTAGGTTGGGTTAGGTTAGGTTAGATGCAATTTAGGAGAAAATCAACTTTGCAGATGTGTTCGATTTTTAAAACAGGTACTGTGGAACGAAAAAGAATTTTGTTATTATGCATATTTATAACCTAAAAATTGCAACTTTAATGACCTCGTGTAACCAAACGAAGAGTGCTACAAAATGTTTGTATTAAGATTTTCTTCTTCTAATTCCCAAGGAAGAAAGCCACGTGTACAACATCCGTTAATTATTGAATATCGCACCCTAATTTAAAAAATATATATATTTAGATAAAAGTTATAACTGATTGAAATGTTCACGACCCTAAGATATTTAACGTGCTTTTTTATTAAATTAAGGT
This sequence comes from Geostiba sp. GC000077, assembly GCA_030264215.1. NCBI lineage: Eukaryota > Metazoa > Arthropoda > Insecta > Coleoptera > Staphylinidae > Geostiba > Geostiba sp. GC000077. The sequence continues at coordinate 10,608 of JARJDQ010028662.1, forward strand.
TTTGAATTTAATTTCAAAAATATACCATAACATTTAAAAAATATATTTTTGGCTGTATCTTTTTAGTGCAACACCCTGTACATTTCAACATATTTTAGGGTTGTGGCATAACTTTTAACCAAATAATTATTTGAAATTTCATGCAAACTCGATGTATTCCAGTCATTTGAAAAAGTCAAACAATATTCCTAAAACTCCCCTTCCACGATACGTTTGCCGACGGAAGGTGTTCGGGCACATTGTATGTTCGCATAGTTTGGACACGCTGTGTGTGCACATGTTGCCTCCTTCTAAAAAACTGCATCTATTGTCGCG
>JARJDQ010028679.1:0-14248 GCA_030264215.1 Geostiba sp. GC000077
AAAAATTTAAAATTCAAGCACGCGTTTGGAAAATATGAACGATTTTCCTTGGCGTGTTACCCAAATGTTTAAAAATTGCTTAACTTTGAAATCATATTTGGGGCACTTGTCGGCCCCTGAGAGGGTGGCAACGGAGTGCAAATTAAAGAGCGCCTCTTTGGCTAAACACACAGGCTACAAAAATGTAAAATTCAAGCACGCGTTTGGGAAATATGAACGATTTCCCTTCGCGTGTTTCCCAAATTTTGAAAAATTGCTTAACTTTGAAAGCATATTTGGGGCACTTGCCGCCCCCTGAGAGGGTGGCAACGGAGTGCATATTAAAGAGCGCCTCTTTGGCTATACACACAGCTACAAAAATTTAAAATTGAAGCACATATTTGGGAAATATGAACGATTTCCCTTCGCGTGTTTCCCAAATTTTTGAAATTTGCTTTACTTTGAAAGCATATTTGGGACACTTGCCGCCCCTGAGAGGGTGGCAATGGGGTGTAAATTAAAGAATACCTCTTTGGCTACGCACACAGCAAAAGAAACTTAAAATTGAAGCACGTGTTTAGGAAATAACAACATTTATTTTCAGACGCGTGTTTTATAAAAATAGACCAACTTTAAGGGCGTTTTAATTAAAGGCATTTCCAGCCCTCTGATGGGGTGGCAATGGAAATCAAATTAAAGAGCGCCTCTTTGGCTATACGTACAGCTATAGAAACTTAAAATTGTAGCACGTGTTTAGGAAAGGCTCGCATTTAATCGTACAGTATTATATTCGGTTGTGTTCAGTATTTTTGAGGTTTTGAAAAGAATTGCACAGTTAATAAATGTTCAGTATTTAACCATGCGCGGAAACAAAGCGGCTCATACCGAACCACTGCGTTTTGGAACGTACTCTTGGGGTACGATATATCAATTTACCGTAGGCAACCAACATTACACGCAAAACGCATTTAAAATAACATAAAACTTGTTGATAGTAGCAAGTTTCTTGTAAGTGAAACTTTTCTTGACTTACGATTGCGATTACGAGTGCTTAATGACATTTTAATATTCTAGTTCTTCTAGCAGGCAACTGGTTAAAGTTAAACGCGACAACGCGAGTGAAGCGCTTGTTAATTGCGCCTTTCATCGCATTAGAGCACTAAACTCAAGTAAAGCGCGAAAACAAACGAATGTGCGACTAGATTTTCCATCGTTTGCGTTGGGCGCCTGCTCTCCGGTCTCCGCGCTGCAAACGTTGCTAGGGCCGGCAATTCGCAATCGGAATTAATTTTGATTGATGATTTTATTGCCGGCGCACCAAGTTCCGTCCGGGTCTTCGTTAGCTCTAGCGCGCGCGCGCACGAGAATGAATGAATGAATGATGTGCCAGCACACTGCCAACAAATTCATCCTCGCTTGCGAATTGTTCGCCAAGCCCATGCGCGCCGAGTATACATCATCCAATCAACGGATTCGGAACGAGGCTGACAAAAAATGAAAAGCTTACAAGCTGAAAAATTAAAACACGCACGCTGCGAATAGCGAATATACTCGCAATGTAACTTAACATCGATGCGAACACAAGCGCAGAAATGTTGATCGGTGAGTCAAATTCGCAACAAAAGAATAACTAATGTTGTTTACTGACTCGTCTGACTGTGTGTAGGTAAATCGCTGAAGAGGCGAAATTTGTAATTTTTACACAATGAAGAAGAATGAAAAAGGTCACGAGTACTGTAAAATGTATTCGTCTAAGCAGTATTCATACTGAAACCATAAAAAATTGAATTGCGGATTTTCACAATTTTCCCTTGCAAGTTGCAACCGGCGGTGTGCATTGCCACTCCAACCGCAATTTCCAGATACACTCGACATTGCATCGTGCTCACGATGCGATGTGTTACGCTTCGGCGGCGGCGGCGGTGGCGGCGGCGCATCGGGGAAAACAGATTGATCTAGTATTGCATTTCAATATTTTATTGCGCGCCAGCCAAATGTCGGCTAAAGTTTTTATCAATTCAAAACTGAGCATAAAAGCTCCCAATCGAGCTTTTTCATTGAAAGCTAATTCAAACCGCTGCCATAGATTCCGCACTGATTCAGAAACAATTTCAAAAGCATATATAAGTACTTTTCCAACTTGTTCAATTGTTATTAGCTTACAAGGTGCTTTGTTTGGTAATCATTTGTTTTATTTTGTTTGGTGTAATCTTGGCTGCCTAGCCCTAGGGGTGTGAAGATGTGTGAATGCGAAGACGCTTAGATCGAACATGTCCTCGACTGGTCTTATCCTCATCCGCGAATAATGCCATTCAGGGCTTATCTGGCGATAATCTCGCCGGCGTCTAGGGGGAATAGGCATCACCGGCACACCGTGATGTATTTTCCACAATAGGCGAACGCGGAGCGAGCGCGCGCGCGCCTTTTGTCTTCTTGTCGCTGACGAAGGCGAAGGCGACAGTTGGAAGTTGAGAGTTGGGACTTGGAACCGTCCGTTCGTTTGTTTCATTGATGCGATGTGAAAGTGTATAGTAGACTCGAGGGTACAGGGTAGACGAACGTGCGATGGCATTGAAATGCCAGCGAAGGGCGCGAAAGAAAGGATACAAACGAGGAGTCGAGAAAAGGGACTGAAAATGGCAAACGGACTAAGAGGAAAGAAAAAAAGAAAGGAAGAGGGAAAGTGACGACAGGACGACACTATGACGCTATGATATGAACGAGGACGCATATCCTTTGTGCTTTTGTATTTTACTATTTTCTAATAATGTGGACATATTTTTTGCGTGCTTCTTGAGAATTGGGAACTGTGAGGAAGGAATACAAGCACTTTGTTTACATGTCAGGCGAAATTAAATTCATCAGTCAGACGAACGTCAAATGATTGTTTAATCGCGAAGAAGGAGCAGCGAAATGGCTTCCGCCACGCCCGCGCACGACAGCAAGAAAAGATGCTGGAAGGTTGAAGGTTGTGCATTTGCAAGCTGGCTGGCGAGAAGCGCGCCGGAAAATGCCGGAAAGTGTCGGAAACGTTGCAAGAAAGTCGTAGTGAAGTAGCGACGGCGACGCCGCCTCCAAATTGGATCGTTTTACTTTAATCACAATCGCAATCACAATCACAATCACCATTCAGTTAAATGCGCAAAGAAAGGAAACTAAAACGCCTAATTTACAACTCTCAAACTCTCATTTATTATTATTTGCATGTTGCCTTTACTACAGAGTGATCGATAAAATGATTGAAGGGCATGTTTAAAACAAATAAAACCTATGAATATTGAATTACTTTTGATCATTACATTAAATTGTAAAAGTTATTAATAATTAAACTTTTTCCCAAGTTCAAATTTTTCGACGTTGATGATTCGTCGTACTCGAAGAGTACGGAATAGTCCGAACTGTCACGAACAACATACAAGATACCACTAGCACTAGAAAACTTTGAAAACATAAATTACTGGTTGAGTATGAATCATCTCGATAATATTAAACTGTAACATTTTTAAAGAAAAAATACGACTTGAAAAAAATCGAGGGAAAAAAGTTCATGAGATAATTGGCTCGAATTTGAAATATACTTCAATCGTTTTTGCTCACACTGTATTAGAAATTAATTTACATCCTTGTTTCGGAATTCAACTGAGCTTGAATTATTTGCGATCGCTCTCTCTGTATATGCTTCTAAATGTATATTTGGTTGCATAAAAACAAGCTTTTAGCATTTATGTAGTTGTTGTCAGTTGTTTTCATGAGTCTCAATTGTTTGAAAGCTGTGAATATTACGCCGCGCCGCTGAAAGCTGAGAATATGATCGGATTGGACGATTGTATCCCCAAACTCAAAACTAAACGGCGAAAACGTACGAAGCGCCCGAAATGTTGAAATACAATCACGCTCATTGTATGACAGTCGTTCAGTCGTGTTGTGTTCCGGGGTTTCGGGCGACCAAGCGACATCAATCAGTGGAAATTTACGCCGCTTCGCGCATCCGCTCGCTCCAGTTGCAATTGTGTGTTCTTTTGTGCTTACGCGCAACCCCATTTACCCATCACTCGACTGCACCATGCAGCACTCACTTTCCAATGCACTTTCATTGCATTATATCGTGCATTACAATGTGTTTAGTAATTGCATTCCGTGCGTTTAAACTGTTAAGGACCGTTAACATTAAACATTAATACAACACATGCGAAGAGGGGGCGAATAGCACACCCTAAAGTACTTGCAACATCAATGACAATACCCACAGCGCACAACGGCACAACTCTTGATCACTGATGACAGTGCTGACAATATGCATGGTAATATCACGCTGAAAGTATCATTAGTACTTTTTCACCGCCATCGCCACAAAATGGCCGACTAAATATGAATTTGTTGCTTTTCTGCTCCCCCAGCAGTTTTCAGTTTCCAGTGTCGGTTTCATTTTCATTTTTGCCACTGTTCACAGTTCACACCCTCTTTGAAAGTCTCCCCTCGCCCCCTCGCATCTTATAATGTCTCCTTGTGCTGTCGGTGCTGCGGTTATATGAAAATTGCACGCCGCAAAAAAAAAACGTCTCCTCGGTGTGATAAAAGTGTGCAGCTGCATTATCCTCATAAAAGTAAGTAAAATGCGTCTCCGATGCGCGGGTAGGTGGGTATCCATGACGATGGAGATGACGATGGCCTGGCAATGCGGATCTGCCGGAATTGCACCCCTACGTGCTTTTTAAGGTTATGTCAGTTGCCTCAGGAGCGCACGGAGCAGCTGCTGTTTATTAGTTAAATGCAGCTGCAAACTGCAAAGAGGACACCATCCATAAAAAGGACTATGTTTTTTTAGCGAATGTAAAAACATCCCCAAAGTTTTTCCAGAAACTTGTTGGCGCAAAACTTTTTTAATCAAAGCGCTTTTAAAACTGTAAATCGGCTAAATCTCACTCTCAACTCTTTATACTCTCATGCTCATGTTCGCTAATACTTTATCCCTAGGCCTATGCCTATATTGTATATACAGTGTGTCCTAATCCCAACAGGAGCCGAAAAATTATTTTTTCCTATTAAAGCTCTTGGACACTTTGTATATGCAAGCCTAATCAAACAAATCTGAATCAAACGAAATTTTCCACTTGATGCACTCCTCGCAACTTCTTGTTGATCTTGTTGATTCTCAGTTCCGGTTTGCTGGCTGTCGGCAATTTCGACTTTCGGCGGGCGCTCCCAAAAAAAGGATAAGCGTCAATCAATTAGGCATTACGAGTGCATGGGGATGAGCCCGTGAAGGGATGAGTGCTCGCGAGGGAGTGGGAAGCTGAGGGAATCAGGGCCTCGGCGAAAAGGGCATCGTTTGCCTTTCGGCGAAACGTCCGCATGTCAGCACTAATTAAGCGCGACTTCCCGTCGCATCCGCTCGGGAAGGAGGCCCGTGATGCTTGTCGCTCGTGTATTGCCAGTTGCCAGTCAGCATGGCCAGCAGGGCCAGCAGAATGCTCGCGCTCACGTCCTGTAACGACTGTTCTATTGGGAATTGTCCTCTTTTTGCTCTGCCAGCGCGAGGAAACAAAAAGTATTCGAAAAACATGCAAAACATAAGAAAACAAATGCTGAAATAACTGTAACAGTATTTCTTGTTCACCTGTATCTGAAGCATGATTTTCGCTCCTAAAATTTGGACCGAAATATTGTAGGCAGGTGGAAGCACAAAAAAACTTTCAAATGCCCAAGAAAAAAAATGGAATACGTCCGGCTCGTGATTTTTCGCACTAAAAACACTAAAACGCTACTTTTGATGCTTTAAAACGTGTTTTTGTAAGCGCCGAAACGTGAAATTTTTTTCTCGAAATAAAAAAAAATAAGTTTTTTCTTGCCCAAAAAGAACATTCGTGCATCACGAAACACCTAATTTCGTTGTTTTAAACGTGTTTTTTTCGCTAAAACGATCGGTTTTGCGTTAGAACGCGTATTTTTGAAGTAAAAAGTAAGGAAAAGTTTTGTACTAAAAAGGCAATCATTTCTGTACCTCGAATAGACTTGTTCAGTGACATCTTAAAATCGAATAAATTTGTGATGCAGTCAAAGAAAATGCAATTATGACCCGTTTAACCTAAAAATTATGTTATAAAAGTTCTAATTATTTAAACTATTCAACTTTCAATTTTGTCACTAGAGTTTGTAGGATGACTCATTGTTTGTCAGATAAACAGAAGGCAACCGCACATACAGATTGTGTTGGATGGGTTGCATAGGTCTCGCTGAGTGAATGCTTCATTCTGATTGGTTGTTTCAAAATTTCTAGTGACGCTGCCTTCAATCAGATGATGGCGCGAACCCGACACCGAGACACATAACGACATAGAGACAAAATCTTTAATTTACATGGTTACCAATAATAAATGCATGGAAATGTTTGTTTAAATTCCTGTTTAGCGTTTGTGTGGCAGAGCAGCCAACATGTTTTTGGAGAAAACAATACTCCCCTGCCCTACGTACGCAATATACCTACTATTTCGCCAACCCAAAGCGCGCTCTAGAGACGCTGTATAAAAATAATGAGTATACCTTGCACCGAATAAAAGTACGTTGCCATTCGTGCGTTTGTTTGTCGAGTTAATTTCTTTCTTCACCTCTTCACCTGAAAATGCGCTAAATGAATGTATATGAAGGATAAGCAAATGACATGTGAGCTACTACTCTCTGCGTTTGGTCTTCAGTCTCCGCTCTTTGCGCTTTCCCCTTTGCCCTCGACTCTCTCCACTCTCTATACTACGGTACACTTTGCTCTTGTGGTTGCTCTTGCTCTTGCTCTGGTTCTAGGTTTGTTTAAACTTGTGTTACTTGGACGTGTGTAAAGTGTAAGTGGCACTTTCGACTTTCGACACTCGGCGCGCGTGTGATGAACACTGAACACTGAGCCGTACACCCAACACACCCAAGTACATAACTAAATTTGTTCGCCAAAGTGTAATATAAACGTCTGCACGCCTGCGCCGCGGCGCGGCGAGAACTCGAGGACTTCGGGGGTGCCGACCTTTTTCCACTACGTTTAAATTGAAACTAAACTTCGCATTATGCGACGCGCCGTGATGAAATTTGCATTTTCTGTGAAACTTACTTACCTACTTATAGTTATACCAATATGGAAATTATACTATACCGGGATAGTTGTTTTTATTTTTTTGGATGGGCTCTCTTGCATTTAAGTTTAATGTATGCAACTTAGTTTGCACAGTTTGCAAGTAAAAGTCTATGTGTAAAAAGTAAAAACAAAACAAAACTAATCCGGTATGAATACACACAAGCTAAAAGTAGCTTGGAACAGGAACTTGAACTTAAGTAAAATTAGCTTGTCAAAACTGGCAATTTGCAATTTGAAATAAACCGCAGTGTATATTAGTATTAGGTTTTAGTTGAGCTCTTCAAATATAGATGTCACCACTAACATATTAGCTATCAAAAGTGTCAGATTTGTCAGAGATCACATATTATCCTCTGGAAATGTGTCTTGAAATATCCCCAGATGTCATTTTCATTTCCTGCCTTCATGTTTTCGAGATTTTCACGTCGACATTTTTTCCTTAGCCCAAAGTTTACAGCGCGCGACATTAGGCCATAACATAACCTCACCCTCAGCCCCTTACGCGTCGTATTCCTTTTTCCGCATCGCTGTTGATGCCGATGTCGATGTCGAGGGCGCAAACATAAAAAGTGGCCCGAGTAGAGTCAAAAAGTCAAACTCCTCCAACTTTCGTGCAAGTAGTATCCCAAAAAAGTGCGGATGGAAAAAAAAAGAAAAAGAAGTCGAAGAAATCGCCGGAGCAGCGAATGTTGTGCACGTAAAAGTAGGCGAATTTCGATATTGATGTGTTTAGTTTTTTTGGCGTGCCTTGACTGTGGAGCTGGAGGGTGTGGCAAGGCATTTCTTCCCCTATTCCCTATCCCTTTGGAGTAGTAGTAGAAAATACTCTCTTAGAGTAGTTACGATGTTACCAAGAGAGTGGAGGAGCACGAGCGGCAGCATCGGAATGAAGGCTATAAATTCATGGACGTTTACATATTCGCCGGATGTCTATGAATATGCATGCTTAGCAAACAAAAAAATGAGCACTTGGTTGCCGATATGTATATTTACACGATGGTGTGTTTGGTTGCCTATAGTCATATAGTATTATGGACGCAGCGTTGGAATCACGTGGAAATGCATTCGAAATGTATGAATTTCATCGTTGCGGCGTTTTTGCGCGTTTCGTCGCGCAAAATCCCTCGGATGTATATAAAACAGGCAATTTTGTCGCAGCTTAAAGTTTTTCCGGTGCCCCGTGCCTCCGTTTACGTTTTTCTTCTGATGTTCTTTTCATTCTTTCCTCCTTTCCCCTCTTCACGTTGTTTCTTCCACACTTCTCCAAGCCGTCTCAATTTTTTGTTTTCCTATATTTCCCAAACTTTCCTCTCCCTTGCACTGTGCACTCCTTTTGTCATGCATCCCTTTCCGGCCCTTCGGAATGTCGTTGGTGTCTGTACCATATGCATGCCACGTGCCTCTGCTTCCATCCCCGAATTTGGTCGTTTGGCCGCTGAATTTTCCGAATTTATCATCGGTCGTCGAGCAATTGCTTTTTCCATAAGCCGCCCCCCGGTATATACCTACTATAGGATGGCTTGCGCCTGGTGCCTGGTGTGCGAGGTGAGTAGTTCGGCGGCGCGCGGCGGTGGGATGGCAAATGTCTTCCAGACAATGTATTTTATTCGTCAGATACCGATAAGAGAGTGGGGGAAAGTTTGCCGCCGCCTGCCTGATATTTTTACAAATTCCAACATTAATCACATAAGCCGCCCCTCGTTTTGGGGGGCTCGCGAACCCGAGCGATGATTTATTGCGTTTTAACACGCGTCGATTTTCCGATTTTCCATTCGGTTTTAATTTCTTGCCGGCAGATTCCACGCGTGGCATTTTTGAGATAAGAGCGCGAAAAACATTGGGTTATTCAAGAAGACGTCGGGATGAATTACGTACGATGTACATTTATGAAAATTTCATTCAGACACCAGACAAATTACGAAGTTTAAGTGTAAGCATTACATAGCGGCCATTTTGAATTAGTAAAACAAAAAAATCCTGTCATTAGTAGCTCGGTGTGAAACAAAACACTAAACAACTTTTGCTTCCGGTTTTTGCGCGTTGTCTGTGTGTACCATTCGGCGGAATGACATAAATTGGATTTAGTTGCAAAAGCCGCTTGATGTGTTTATGTTGTTTGCCCCGCTGATGTGCGACCGCTTCATTACGAATTACGGCGCGGCGGTGGTGGCGGCGGCTGCGACTGCTTGTCGTTCTTTATGCTGCAATGTTGCTGCCAAAAAGTCCCACAAACAAGCGAACAAAACCAGTTTATGTTTGATGCTAGTGTTAGTTGATGCTGATGTATTGTGTGTTGCCTGCCACCAGGCGCATAATTGTATATTGTAAATCATTGCAATTGCAAATCAAATATTTTCAGCGCGTACATACAAGTTTTTATTGCGTTTTTGGTATAAATCAGTGCTGACGATAAATGAGAGTCGAAATTTGGAGTGAATGAATTCGGCACGAAATGAGTTTTCGCCCAACACGTGCGTTATTATTCGCTCATCTACGTGACATCTCGTAATGAACTCATTTATATGACGACGCGACGGCATTTGATATCACCTTTCTTCCCTTCGAAGGCGGTCCTTTGAGCTGTCCTTTAACATTCTCCTCCCTTGCACTTCTCATATCTTTTGACTTGGCACGGAGATTGGAGGTTTCCGAAATCGATATCTTAATACTCGCATTTACATAATTAAAAAGAAAAGAATCTGAGAAACAAACGACCAAGTCATTTAATCGTTTTTCCTTTCACACTTTTAATCAAAAGTTTTAGCGTTTAATACACTGGTGGATGCTTAAATTTCAGAAATTGATGAATTCTTTTATGATGGAAATTCTGCTCCTTTGCCTTTCCACTTTTCAGATTTTAAAATCAGGATAGGATATAAATTAAATCCGTTCTAGGAATTTTTCGTGTTTAGCATGCAAAATAGAAGATTACCATTTAAACGATGCATATTAATTAACTTGCTTACCGTGCAGCGCCTTAAGGTAGGCTTTCCCAGCATTGATCATCTGCCGAGCGCCCGGATTGAATTTATCCAAGATGTTCTGTAACAATACAAACAATATTATAACACCAATGTTAAAAACAAATTTCACACACAAAGCATAAAATTCACTCTATGCAACATTTTATACACCTCAAACAAACGGAAACTATTACTTTGCGTTTAGTGCTCTGCTTGTCTACAATGTTGCCGATATTAACTGAAACTCAAAATAAACCTTGTAAACCGCAAATAAAATGATGCAAAACGTGGCGAAAACATTTTCGGAGCCGCAGTTTGTGATTTCGGCGCACCGCGCCCGAAACTCATAGAAATTTTCACCGCCCCCGACATGCCGCCAGTTTACAGAGTATTTGCATATTATATTCCATCCATATGCATAAGAGAGCAAAGCAAATATTGACAGACGCCGTAGCCATCCATCTAACGCACGAGCGCAGGCAACCAGTCATCCATCTACAATCCACGTGTAATTCGACCTAAAAGGCAGCCAGCGGGTGGGAGTAGCGTCTTTCCTTTGGCGGCGCGACTTCCGGATGAACTCTCCGCACGGGAAAACAAATTCGGGAAAACACCACGCGCCGAGGATGATAAGCAATCGACGAGCATCCGCGGGGCGGGTAGAATAATACATTATTCAATTCGACGTGATGGAAAATGATGCCAGCAAAACTCATGTAATCGATTGTTGACAACCGTGCATACTGAATACATATTGCATGCGCTGGAGTGTAATAAGTTGCCTAATCGAATGAGATCGCACGGATATTATTGCTGGAGCTTATTTAAGAAAGATTGTTACTTGTTACCATAGCAACGGGATTTGGCTTGCTAAAAGATCTGCTATACAAGTAGTATGTCTTATAAATATTCATATGTCCTGTTTTGCTATCAAATTCATGAAAAGCTATTAAAATTGATAGTGTAAATATTATTTCAATTTTTAGTGAAAACGTATTTAGTAAAAATGTATTTTAGTTTTGGTTTAAAAAAAGTATATAGAGTTGGTGCAGTAGGAACACGATGTGCATGAAGGCACAACAAATGTTTTTGTTTTTACTAAAATAGTCAGTAATTTTACAAGAATACATGTGGATATCATAAAAGTTATATGTATACTTATAAAGTTAACAAGATGTATACACCAATTTGAATTTGCCGCTTATCAATACATTGATTTCACGTAAGTAGTAGTAGTATCTATAGATAGGATAGCTAGATAATTTCTTCACTAGCTATGCACATTGCTTTTCCTACGACCTCTCCAGTCGTAGCACATTTTCTATTCACCATTTTATCTCTCTTCTGATGGTGTTAGTAAGATGTATCCAGGCACTGTTTGTAATATGTATGGCTGTTTTGCAGTACTCCAAGCTTCAGCAGCTTTCGAGCTTTCGAGAAGTCTATTCAGGCATACTGCAGTTTTTTTAAATTATTGAAACAAATCATTACTTCCTTTGTGATTTGCCCTTCTTGCGGTTTATTATTGTCACCTTCATTTTGAGGTTACTTGTTTACTGACGTGTGCCGAAAGTTTTCAACACCTCAGAAAGTAGACAAATAAGGGTCAAATGTGTGTCAAATATCATTTTGTGTTTAATTAAAGTGTTATTCTAAGAATGATCATAGAAGAAGGTTATTACTACTTGTATTCCGGGAATAATTAAGTATTATGCAATAAGGCTTGTGATAAATCAAATAATTTGAATTTATTATTCACAAATTACGGCACTGCAGGCTGTTGGATTGGCGGATCATTGAATCGTGAGACACGCGAGTGGTAATTGCCGATATTACGCCCTATACACCCTGGCATTAGCATAACCACTTAATTACGCCGTGGGTTGTGTCGAAGCGTCCAATGCGGCTCATGATTTGCGCGATTTATGTAATCGCGTTATCGCGCTGCGCACACACGCCGAACGGGCCCAAAATAATTCGCCATTAGCTCAACCCGAACACGCAAAGACGCACTCTCCGAAAGAAGCGGTCGAAGCAAGAGCGAAACGGTAAAAAAGCAAAGCTAACACACCGTGAAATGGTGAAAGACAATGCACGATTTACATCAACGCAACAAGCATCAGTTGAGTTGAAAAAAAAAATGAAAACAGACGTTGGATACCGGTTTAGTTTTATGTTTTAACGTATAGTCTTTTCTGTGCAGTTTGGGGCATACTATATGCAACCCATTATACAACAAGTATCCTTCCAGACAATTGAAGCATTTTTGAATCGCTACAATTGCACAGAGAAAAGATGTGAACAGTCATCAGCTATACAGGGTGTAAATGAATTGGCCGATAATATACACGTGGCGCGATTCAATCATTAATTCTTGGTAGAAAATTTTAATACAATAATGTTCCAACCCGCTTCGTTTGGTCACAGGAGGTCATCAAAGTTACGATTTTTAGGTTACAAATATGCATATAACAAAATTCTGTTTCCATGCACAGCAGCTGTTGTAAAAATCGAACACATCTGCAAAGTCAGTTTTCTCTGAAATAGCATCTAATTAGAATTATTAATATTTTTGTAAACTTTGACTTAAATTAATTTGAATTAATTCAATTCAAAGTTTTAAAGTGTTTTAAAGAATTTTGTTATTATGCATATTTGTAACCTAAAAATAGCAACTTTGATGACCTCGTGTGACCAAACGAAGAGAGTTGGAACATTTTTGTGTTAAGATTTTCTACTAAGAATTAATCAATGAATCGCGGAACGTGTAGATTATCCGCCAATTCTTTTACACCCTGTATGTAAAACAATAAAAGTAAAACCACATTATTTAATGGTGGTTAAATGATTGCATATAGTAAACGAGATTGCTCATTGCACGAAAGCCTATGTTTAAAAACAAGAAACTAACACGGTATATGTAGAAGTATTGAATAAAGTAAAAGAAGTAATTTAGCAAATGTTGATTAGTGATTATGAATATTATGTACTTAGTGAATAGAATGAAATGTGTATACCTCTACATATTGTAACTATGTAACTATGTAACTATGTAACTATAACATGTTCTTTAAGTATAAACATAAGTATAAGCCGTGTATGATAGGTATTTCACTCTTCTTATGATATAATCGAGTATTGTTTCACAGAAGCCGCAAGCAACCGGAATGTTGTAAGCCACAATGGTAAACATGTGCAAACATGTGTAAAGTGATTTTGGCATGATTTCAAAAGCACGAGATTTAATATTATTCTCACCGGTACAATATTTTGCTTATTTCAGAAATAACATGTTTTACAATGAAATATGGTTATTTTTAGTAAACATATGTATAAATTATGGAAACAGTATTATTACTTGCACCAAATGCATAAAATTATGCATTCTTTCCTAAAACAAGAAAAGTGCAGTGGGATAAAAGGAGGTCAGCTTTTAGTATATGATCAATTTTCAATGTAGTCCACTGATTGTTTGCTGTCCGACCAATAGGAGCCAAAACTCACTTTTCCGTTCTAGTTTTGAAGAGAAAAATACGCGTTTAAGTCGAGGTGGGCGTAAAAACAAGGGCGAAAAAGCCTCTCCAATGGCCATGCTCAGTGGTTGATAAAACAAGTTTCATAATTATAAATTGTTATTAAATATGTATCTTTAAAAGAAAATGTAAAAAAAGTTAAAATTGTTGCTGGGGTTTTGAACCTAGGAGCTTTGGCGTGGAAACAGAGCAGTGGTAGGGATAATATGTTTCATTTGTAAACATTGTGAAAGAATGAATGAAAACAGAACAAAAATTGAGAAATCTCAGAAATTAGTGGAGCAATTATTTCCAAACTCAAACTCTATCCTATTACTACACTAAAGAACATGTGTACCAAATTTAAGCTTCTTATTCAAACTGGATCATAGTGAGATCGTGTGCACAAGGATACATAGAGATTCACAGGTAGATCGACAGAGGAGTGTATTGTTATAAACACGCCTCTTAGTTCGATCACTGGATCGCTATAAGTGTATGGGCCCCCTTGGTACTACCCAATAATACTAGTAATTGGTGTAATACTAATGAGTCGGACTGCTTTCGAGCAGGACCCTATCTCGACTGCTTTATTTCCACTCACAACATGTCACAAGTAACAAATTCTCTAACCTATTGTTTTACGTAACTAATTACATCTTATCATCGCCACCCAC
>JARJDQ010028690.1:0-11186 GCA_030264215.1 Geostiba sp. GC000077
CGTTTCAAATTACGGCTGTAATCATCTTTGAACTTCAAATGCTTCAACTTCGACTCTTCGACATCACATAAATGTCAATTTTAATCGAAGTCACTTCTAAATTATTTCTTGGTATCTTGGGATTCGTTGGGAATACAGTTACTTAGTGCAAAACGCCAAAATGTCTGCGTCGGTATAATCGATTTCCTGCTCGCTGTTCGGTATGATCATCATCACGGTGCCATGTTCTCAAAGATGATGATCGGTAATTTATTGCCGGACGATTACTTTCATTTCGCTTCATATTTGTGCGGCACGTTTCTTCGCCTTTTCAAATTTCGTTTTTCGTTTCCATTTCAACTTCTAATGACGGATGTGCAAAATTTGAAACAAATCTGCAACGCAATCCGGAAAGCAAGATTGATGATGTTTAATTAGCGAATTTTATTTTTTATGTAATCACGATTTTATATTTCGAAATGTTGCATTTTGAAAAAGTAGTTATTTAAAAGAAGATGAACTTTCTAAATGAAGCATAAAAACGTTATACATAAATAAATGCCAGTGGAAAAGAAAAGAAAGAGACATTTTGTGTACTAAAAATCACTTGCGTAGGTTATACAACCGCATGCGCACCTCTTCGGTTATGCCTTCTTATTTGCAGTTAATGACCATAACGCTAATTTGTAATCGCTGGATTTGTTGTAATCGTTTTGTGCGATTATTGGTGCATGAGCATACAGTTTTCACTGCGATTATACAATATACGATGCGCCAACGTAGGCAGCCAACATTACACCAAAACTAACCTTTCCACATTTGTTTCATTTGTTTGTTTTTCTCCCGTTGTTTTAGGAAGGAAGTATCGGCGAAGAATTGGTGATCAAACCACTGCCATCTCGTTTACATAATCTTGTGAATCAACAAAAGTCACAGCCGCAAAAAGAAGCGAAAAACGTTCCCAATCCAGCCGACGATGACGAAATGTTCCTGGACGACGACGGCGAACTGAGCGCTGAAGTTGCGATTGATACAGGCTTGCCAATTCATCGGAAAATTGACGACGATGGCGAAACAACTGACAACGCAGCACAAAGCATTCCCAAGCAGGTGCAGGATGATGAAGGCTATGAAATGGAACAAAGCACACACCACATTGTGTTCAAGCGAAAAGAGAGCCAAGAAGACACGGAAAGTGATTATGGTGAGTTTAAACGTAAATGTTAACAACAAATCAGCTATTACATGTTGTTGTTGTAGCTTTAATGGAACCTGACCATCTTGCCAAGCGCTACAGACGCAGTACATTGACACGAAACGTGACAACGTCGCATTCGCGAAGCAAACGCGAGGCACCGTACACAATCTACCCGGAAATACTCGTGATTGTGGACTACGATGGCTATCGGCTGCACGGCGGCGACAACCTGCAGATTAAGCGATATTTCGTCAGCTTTTGGAACGGTGTTGATCTTAGATATAAGCTACTGAAAGGACCCAAGATTCGCATATCCATCGCTGGTATAATCATCAGCAGAGTAAGTCATAGATGGCGCCACATGATATTTCAGTTTTCAATAGTTTTGCTGTTTTGCTTAGGGACGTGACGCAACGCCATATTTGGAGCGCAATCGTGTTGGTCGCGACGCCATTGACTCCGCCGCAGCGCTCACCGACATGGGGAAGTATCTCTTCCGCGAGCGCCGCCTGCCAGTGTACGATATCGCCGTCGCCATTACGAAGTCAGTATCCCTATCATCATTGCAAAAAAGTGTTCTCACATTATTACATAACCTCAATATGTTACTCCTCACAACTTCAAATCGTGTCTTTAAATGTGTCATTCTCAATGTAGGTACGATATGTGTCGTCGTCGAAAGGGCGGTAGATGCACGAAAGGAACAGCCGGTACAGCACCCACTTTTATCTATATTTTTATTTATTACATTATCAATATTTTTAATACCGCTTGTACATACATATCGGCAGTGCAACAGGGACACAACGGCAAACGACACTAACCCCAAAAAAATACCAGCAATTATGGTCCAAGCTGGACCACCAGACATTACGCCTAATTTTGGGTGCATTTTATTTATTTAATTAATATATTTATTTATTTATTGGAGAATGCATAAACAGGGGGCTTTCGACCATGCGATGATGCAGGACCAAATCGCTACAAAATAAAACGACACATCAACAGGAAAACAGACGTTTACTGTAGGCAACCAAACTTACAATACACTTGTATGTTTGGTCGCTGGTTTGTTTTCAGTCGTAAACTGTTGAATTTTCTTGTTGAGTGCTGCGTTTACATCTGGGAACGAAATTAACAAATTGTCATTGACACTACCCCGAACTGACCGGGCCATTCCGCTTCCGATCTGTTTGCAGACTAGACATGTGCAGACGCTCGTTCCCCTCAGATGTGTGCAATCGTGGCACGGCAGGTACGACACGCAAATCGCTACAAAAGAGCGAACCCATTACAAATTTACAATTCTTGAGTTCTTGCCGTTAATGTTTAATTTGTAAATGCACATTTTCTTTTGTTTGTTTGTTTGTTTTGTTATGCGTCTTCTATTCGTTTGTTGCGCAACTATGCCGCAGTGTAGATATCATAACGTCAGTGTAAAAAGTTTCACCACTCGCTACCAGAGGGCGCGACAATCTTTTTTTAGTAACTTTTAGTTGTTGACTTTTTTACGTTTTCTGAACTTTGTTCCTCCTTTTAGTATAATACTCGTGAACGTAACGTGAGTGTCGTACATTTTGCATGCCAGTTTACTACTAAAATTTTAATTAATCAAATATCTACTAATTGGTGAATTTTTGCTATGCTGCTGGATGAAATTAATCACTCGGACTTGCGCTGTAAGTCCCTAATCGCTATCTCAACTACTCAACTTTTTAACATTATCGATACTATCAATAATAAAATCAATAATCAATAATCAATAACAAACAGTCAAAATTTCGATCACACTTGCTTGTGTTGTTGTTTGCGAGTGCATTGTGTAACTTCTGCTTGTCCAATAGGATTCGCCTACGTGGGCGGCGCATGCGTCGTGAACAAGCGGCTGGAGAAGGTTAACTCGGTCGCCATCATTGAGGACACCGGCGGGTTCAGCGGCATCATCGTCGCTGCCCATGAAGTTGGACATTTGTAATAAACACAAAATATTTTAAAACTTGGTGTACTGATTTCTTAATTATAGGTTAGGAGCGGTGCATGACGGAAGTCCACCGCCATCTTACCTCGGCGGTCCGGGCGCGGAAAAGTGCCAATGGACGGATGGGTACATCATGTCGGACTTAAGACATACTGAACGAGGATTCCGTTGGTCATCGTGCAGTGTTGCAAGTTTTCATCATTTTTTGAAGTATGTTGAAGTTGTGATCAAAGTAAAAGAAATCTAGTACATAGCATAGTTTTAATGTTTTGTGTATTGTGTTTTGTGCTTAGTGGTGACACAGCGACATGTTTGTACAACTCACCACATGAAGATGACAGTCTCCCGAGGGTGTTGCCTGGGAAGCTACTCACACTGGACGCGCAATGTCGACGAGATCGTGGCACAAGCGCCTGTTTTGTAAGTTTAGTTGCGAATGTTTGGAGTAATTGGCTGAACATTTGTTGTATGTTTGGTTGCAGAAAGACGATCGAGTCTGCGCCCAGCTGTTTTGCTTCGACGCTGGCAGTGGTTATTGTGTTGCCTATCGTCCGGCGGCTGAAGGCTCACCATGTGGCGATGGCCAGGTAAATCTCAACGCAAGAAACGTTAAAAGAGGAATTCACTGTGTGTTTGTAGTATTGTCTGAATGGAAGGTGCGTAGCGGAGCATGAAAATATCATCCCGGATTATTCGCAAAACACGCCGTCGTACATCCGACGAGATGGCCAGGCGAACCAAGGACGGCCTTTGTAAGTACCCGCAACCCCAGCGCCCTCTATCGCACAGTCGCGCAAGTCGCAAGTATCAAAGTAGTTTTATAAATGTCGGTGTGGAAGGGAACATAACATCACTTCGCGCACCGCTTCCGCGCACCCACAAATGTTGATTAATTTTTGTCGTTGTTGTACAACTTACTACTTACCGCCACAGGTTCTATGACGATGAGGAGGACGCGAACCACGAACCGCCACACAACACATACTACCAACCACCCACCGAGTACACCACCAAACCTCCCTACAAAAACTATCATGACTACCAATACTACACCACCACCACGACAACGACCGCAGCGCCATCAACGACCCGCAACCCGTACTATTACTATTCCAGCACGACGCAACCGCCTTACAGATACCCCACCGCCGCGACGACGACCACCACGACGACCACACACAGACCGTTCTATTATCGCACGCAATCGCAGACGCAGACACCGCAAAGTGTCCACGCCCGACCCAAGACCACCTTCAAACTGTTCTCGATCTCGACGACGCGCTCCCCGTACGACTTTCAGCACTTTGCCCATAAGTACACCAGCACGACGGGCGCAACCACGCGCCGACCCTACTATGCGCAGGCGCACACGTCCACGCCCACCACCACCACGACGACGCAAGCGCCCTCCACCAAAAACCCCTACATCGGCAACTATTACATTCTGCGGCAAAAGACGACGCGGAATCCGTACGACTTCGCCAACTTTGGCAAGCACTACGCGACCTCCTCCAGCACGCCGCACTATCACGACGATTACAATAATAACTATCTGAAACGCTCGTACAATTCGGCGAGCTACTATAGCGATGCGAGCAGCGTGCGGAATGTGACGCGGTAAGCACCACCTACCATCAAAAAAAAAACAACCAACCCACCAAAACAACATGGCTGCCATTGGCCCATTGGCCAATCAAAAGTCATCTCTTCACTTCAATTCGTCTTCAGCCTGCCTCAAAATCAACCGAATCGCCGCCATCTTAAACCACTCTCGACTCTTCTGAATGACTTGATTATGACTTGATTCGACTCCTAATGACGTACATTCTTACTCGTACATTACTCTACGTCTACACTTTGAATAACCACACTTAAAACATATGACTAAACCAACGTCTCTTAACCTTATTTTGATTCATTTATTTACAGTTCTACTCTTTTGTTTATCTGTTTATGTTTTTGTTTTGTGTTCTGCACGTAATACCTGCTTGCTTCGTATTTTTTCGCACCTAATTCTTCATCACGTTGTTTTGTATACAAGATCTAATTGCGTATGATTGCAGCCTGCGACAGTAATCATCGCCTCAGGACGAGGTAACTCTGAACCGACGTCACATCACCACCACGACACCACGTCAACAGTGGCGCCATCTCCCGACTAGCGCACATAATCGAGTTGTGCAATGCGATCGGTGCCTCCATACATGGTGTTAAAAGTGCCTTAAGAGACTAGACTTAACACAGCAGAGACATTCATGGCGATCGCCGCTACTTAATATTTTTGTAAATATTACTTCGTAACGTTACTTAACCTGCAGCGCAGCTGTTTTTAATTCGTAAGATGTATATAAACTACACCTAGCTCATGCACATCACCACACACGTACACCACCAACACCACATTACTACACACACTTCATTTGATCGATTTTTAGCTGCTAAAACAAGAATGAACATCGAAACAACGAAAAGACAACGATAACACATGCGTCGGATGTTTCGGCGCATACGCGAACAATACACAAACACGTACCACTACTGCCAACTGCCGAGCGACCAGCCGCATTTTAATCGTGCTTTAATTTTACTTATTATACGAATTGTGATTTTTAAACAATTACTGATAGGAGACCGATAACGTATTTGCTATTATTATTATTATTATCTTTGCGCTAGGAATGCTATTGCAGAGACGCATGTACAATGTACATTGTACAGGGTGTTCAATTAATCGGCCAACTGATCGAAATTGTTGCCACTGCGGATTTAGCAAGGTTACCGAACATCTATGAACGATGAAGTAATTCTCTATTAAATGAGCACCCTGTACATATCCGCATTTCGATCGCGCGTGTGCAACGCACGACGCACAATCAGCTGCCTAACCCTAACGTTTTCTTCTCTCCTGTGTGTTGTGAACTCAAGTGAATGCCCTAACGTAGATATGTATCCGCCCGCCCCTCCAGTGTTTTCGTCTTGTTTAAGTTTAGTTGTTAAGTTCCTACCGTTTGTAAGATGTAAATTATATTTTCGATTTTTTTCTGTCTCTAATACACGTATTTCAATATTGAATGCTGTGCTATATGCGTATAACCTAGGCCACCAAGTATACACCTCATTTTACCGTTGCGTAATAGGTCAATGATGAAGCGATGAAACTATGTATTACACGATGTATTACACGATACATTTTCTTGCACAATTTCAGGTACAATTTCTTGGTAACTATGGTAACCAACAATTGAAACCTTGGTAAAGCTAATCAATCAATGCAAATCAAATACAAATCCTATTTTTCACCATGAAAAAAACGTAGCCCCATTTGCAATTATTGTTTTTCAAAGCACAAACTAGAATTTGATCAACTTCTTGTTCACGCTTTGTTTGTGTGCATTATTAATAGAAAAAAAATTGTTTGATGCAAGGGCGTGCTGATTTCATAACGCCCTTGCGTCAATAATGGCTAATTTCCAATCATACCAAACCTTTCCTAACCCATATACAGTGTGTTCATGATAGGCAAATTCTTATATTGCTATCGTAATGTTTATTTTTATAAAAAAAATTGTGACAATAGTATCTTACTGAGACCCATTGTATAACTACGAATATGTGACAGAGCTGTACACATAATAAGTTAGGGCCAAATATGTTTTACTATGTTAGGGCATGAATATCAATGGCAATGACTGTCATCTTAACCGCTGGGTATCAAGCATCCACAGTTAGGCCTCTCATGCAATATATGCCCTAAAATACAAATACAAATGTTGAATACACATCTAATCTATTTGCACCAAAACGCACAATCCGCAAAATACTTTCCGGAGGCCAAACACATTGCCCCTGTATGCTTCATACATATTGATTTGAGACCGAATTCCAGTAAAAACACCTCATCTAAGATCTAAAACACCTCATAATTTAAATATTATATTGGAGACGCAAACTCGATGCAAGTATATTAATATCCTGAATCAAACTTGTACATCCCGAAAGTGATTTACGAGATGTTCTTCCGGATTTAACATCGAAGTAATTGAGAAAGTTCTTATTAATGTTGTACTTATCCTGACTGAAGTTTAATGCAAGCGATATATTGAGTATTTGGTAAATTACACACATTCCGAAATTCCGAAAATTACAATGTTGCAATGATGCATCTCGACTCGATTACTCAGATAGATTTTATAATTTCATTGCATTGGAAATATATAGGTTTTGTCATTACAATTTGAATTTCATTAGTGTTAGAATATTGATTATTTTTCCCGTATATAGGTTAATTATCTCTTAATGGTATCAAAAAACAATAGAAATTAATGGTTGTTGTCAATATTTGCCATAACGGAAACTCTACACTACTAATTAACTATCAAGTAGATGTTTGAAATCAAGATAAATTAAATTAATGTTAAATTGTTAACCATGTTTTTTGTCAACATATTGTCAATGAGGGATTTGATATTTGAATTGGAAAGAAATAATGCACAATAAATGTGAAGCATAATTTGAAGTTAATTTTATTTCTTTACGATTAGCCATATTTTTACAAATACAGGATGTGTGGAATTGAGTGCTTCCACGTGATGCCATCTTTGGGAATGGGGAATAATAGGAAAAACAAATCAAATGTCTAGAACATGAAATCTTTGCATTATTCTAGAGGCGTGTTGTTGTTTTTGAATGGATTTTTCGGTTTCTGTGCCTTCTACAACTGGGTGCTTATTCATTATGGGCATGACGACATTGATATGATCGTAATGGCAACAATGCGCCGAATTCCGACAGTCGGCTGTCATTTCGATCATTTCATATCATAAATGACGTTATACCCTTATTAAATAACACCCTGTATTTTACTGCACAACCTCTCTGTCATCAGTGTGCAGTTGTTCAGAGTGTCTTCACCAAGCTGTCAAAATAGGTAATAGAACATTTTAATTAAATAAATTAATTAAATTAGTATTTAACTATTTAGTAATGTTTATTGAACTTTATATTTTCATAGCTCATTCTCTTTGTACTTACAAGAATAACATTAGAAAAAACAACGAAAACCTCGTCCACTATATCTACATAAAATCGCAAAAGACATAATATATTAAGTATCAACTATCAATAGGTGTCAACAATATGGAGCAAAATCAGAATCTATAATAAAATAGTATAACCTCTGAAGTACATAAGTCAATTTGAAGGAAGACTACTCTTGTGTGGGGTAGTGAGGTAATATTAAACTGCATAAACTTTGAACATCTTGCTTACTCTTAACTTACTGCTTCAACCACCAACAACCATAACCAGTTGGGTTCAATAGAGAGAAATGCTAAAATCACCTCCTGCTGTGTGCAGCACTAAGTGGGAACTTAGAAAGGGACAGTTATCGAGTGAGCTTTTTATCACTGATGCCTGATGCATTGACCACGATCCTGGCAATCATCGCCACCGAGAGTACGCACACTACGCCGGCGGGCATGATCTTGCCAGAGTTATAGAATCTATAGCCCATCACACCAGCAAGTATGGAGCTGCTTGCCAGCTGCGTGGAGTAGTTGGCTGGATCCTGGCTGACTTGATATGCGCCATAGGCGAGAGCACCGCCAAAGAGGAGGCCAGCACCCAGTGATGGAAGTGAACCTGAGTGCAAATCAAATTGGGTCAGCTTTTTTGTGCGGTTTTAAACAAACGAGTGGCGCGGAGGCGGATTTACCTGCTTTGTAATAGCCCATCATTCCACCGGCTGCGACCGCCGCCGCATAAGCGAATCCGACAATATCCACCGGCATTTTAAACTTTTCCTTTTTACTTGTGCGGTTGTGCGTTTCACGCGGAAGTTGAATTACGTCGTTGTTATTAGGTGAGGTGAAATGCAGCGAAATGTGGGTTTGTATTGTACTATTGCGTTGGATTGATCGTGCGTGTCAAAAATGCTCTTGAAGGTTATTCGTATTGGTATTGCCTTGTCACCTAGGTAAATACTTATTTAAAGGCGACAGTTCTTACTTCATTCAATGACATTAATGTCAAACGTTCATTTTAACCTTGCATTTTAAAGAAGTAATTCACTTTTAGAAAACAGCTGACAATTGTCAGTGGTGACAGTGGTGTCAGAATGCCGGTGACCGAACCATATGTCCGAACTTTGGTTTGATCCATATGTTTGATCTTGATTTGGGTTGGTCAGAAGCTGGAGTCTAAAGGTCAAGACATATTAATTACGCTGAATAATTTAAGTCAACTTGTCGTCGATTATTCCATTCCATTCCAACGCTCTGATTGCGTTTCAGTGGGAGTAGGTTTTTGTGGCCAAATCAAATTAGCAAGTAGTGCAGAGTAATTTTTGCACAGAATGAATCATGGATATATCAACTAACTAGTAATTCAAAGTCAAAGGTTAAGGCAGGGGTTATGCTAAGTGAAAAGAGCTAGTGTGCATTGGCCATTGAACTGTTAAATTGTTATGCAAATGACAGTTTGAAGCGAAAAGCTTACGTCCATTGGATGCTGCATTAATCATCTCCTCTCATCTTAGTATAACCGCTGCCTTATTCCATAATATGCAACCCAATGTACATGAGGCAAGGTGTTGGGAACTCCAAGTTTTTCCACTTCTAGAAAACGTTACTATGTAAAAATCGTAGTAAAAAATTTAATTGATAAGTCATTTTTTGATCTGCTACTTAACATAATTATATAACAATCACAAGTACAAGATTTTACAATACATATGTATAAAATAAAATATGAAATCACAATGTCTAAAATAAGTCTGGCTCATTGCATAAGTTGCAAAGACATTTCTTCCTTGAGAAATGCTCCAAGTTGCTTTAGGACCATTCCTTGTAGGTTCTGACTGCTCATGATAAATGCCACTGCACCCATGACATCATTTGCATCAACATCTTGGAAAATTGCTCGAAAACTGTTCTCCAACTTTTGTAGTTGCTGGGGTGTCATGTCTTCTTGCAGCACAGTAGCAACAGACTTAAACTTTCCTTTGGCTCTCCATGCAGTTGCTATGGAACCAACTGTACCACCTTAAATAACACACAATGGGTTTGGTTATTATAATTATTTAAAGTTTGAGATTACTTCAAATGTGTTGAAAATTTACCTATGGCCATGCCCACTGGACCTCCAACTAATGCTCCTCCAAAGGCACATGCACCAATTGAAACTGCTCCTTTGAAGCCCTCGGTTATTGTGCACTTTAAGCCTTTCTCCACGCTGATTAGCTCCAAGACATTTACGATTTCACGACGATTAATTGGCATTTTGTTGATCTGTTCGTTTTGGCTTGTTGCGTTGATTAAGTTAATATATAATAGGAAATATAGGGACTAGAAGCGTTCTAGAACTAAGGATAAGAAATAAATATGTGATGATCAATGATCTTATGATGGGATGGCTCGGAATTGAATAGAAATAGAAATTACAAAATGGAATTAAATTGGAAGAGGTGAGGTTAAAAACGCGCCTCTCGTCGTGAATCCGTACACGACTGACGGTGGTTTCTCGGTTTCTAGCGTTTTGAGATTATGTACGCTATTGTAAGTGCGGAGCGAAGTGCGACACGTTATTTTTTGCAACGGTTTATCAATGATAGTGATAGCATGATCTGGAACAACACCACCACACGAGATCCGGCAAATCGGCAAACCAGCATATGTATATTTTTATGAGAGACCCTAGTCATAAAAGTTATAAATTCGCATTAATTCTGTATTTGCACTACCAGGTACTACTCAGTATCCTATATCTAGTTTTGGTATAAACTTGATAATGTTTTGAAGTTGCGATAGGGAGAGCTCTTGATTGTAGACGAGATATAGAGTTGATGGAAATCATATAATTATTTGTATAGTGAATTCGCTGGAACCTTACCGATTTTTGACGTTTCGAACTGCACTTGGGTAAGGGAGATCATATCCCCTCTCTCCTTCACTCAACACCATTGCGCCGCTGGAGTCCCCCACCCATCTCCAGTTAGAAACGTCAAAAATCGGAAAGGTTCCAGCGAATTCACTA
>JARJDQ010028707.1:0-13526 GCA_030264215.1 Geostiba sp. GC000077
TGCTTAAATCACTGTTATTGATATAACATATTATGTTAAATGCTCTTTATTACTGCAGTTTTAAATTAGTTTTTCAAAAATGTTGTTGTTTCCACTGTAAAAATTTTGATTGCATTGTTGGAATTTTAATGATAATTGCACAATGTCGAACACTGTTGACAATTGACAATAAAATGAGCGAAAACCACTTGAATGGCGATACGGTGCGAGCCAACAAAAGCGACACAGACAAAACAAATGAAAATAACGAATAAATCGCGATCCATCACAGCGGAAACGCATTATCTAAGTCCACCCAAGCTCGAATTACTGGCGTAGTACACGAACAAACCAGTTTGATGCTATTTTTGCGATGAGCAGCTCTCAACTCAATTTCTGCTGTACACCGGAATAAATTATACTTCTCCATAATTACATCAACGTCCATCACCATATAAACATTTAATTGTTGTTTCTGTTTGGAATGTTTGGTATTTGGTAATGTTAAGGCTATGACTATGCATCGGCTTCACTATCATCCTCTTCGTCGTCTGCCACCCTGAGCTGTACGACCTGCTTCACCTTGGTCTTAGGTTCCTCCGCCATGGATTTCATCGTCTCGGCGAGGTGCTTGAACGTGGCGCCCAGGGCAAAGGTGATATCACGAGCGACCTTCTTCGAAGCGCAGACAAACGCGTGTAACATGTACTCCTCCCCAGGTTTGGCATCTGGTTTGGTGATGATCATGCAGAAGACACGACGGAATTCCACGTCTTGCACTCCATAGGTGATTTGTTCGATTTTATAGGGAACTGTAACTACCTCCTGGTCCTTCAGCACTTGAGTCACTTCCAAACCATTGACGATTACTTTGATTTCCACTGGAGATAGAGTCCGGCGGCTGGATTTCGCTGTTTCTACGAGGAGATCCACTGGTTTTCGAACGTTGGATAATCCCCAGGAACCAGGTGCTCTACAACTTCCTAAAAATACCAACATTCACATTCTAAACCATTACATGACGAAACAAAGACTTACCTAAATATTTCGCTTGAAAGGTCAATGGAAGATCGTTGATGGTGACTTTCTTGCTTGCGTCGGACATTGTTATGAGGGTTAGATTACTCCTTAGTTCTTGTAACTTTGTTTTCTGAGGAATCTCAGGGAGGCAGTTGACTATTCAACAGTAAGCAACAGCAAGCAAAGACATTTGTGTTTTGAGTAAAGCCGTGGAACAATAGTGAACGCTTCGAAACCACAACTAAACGAGAAAATGACCTAATCATTATCACGAGGCATTGTAAGCAGCTCTAAGCACATCGTCATCGTTATCAGCTAGTTATCAAGGAATTTTGCGCGTTCGATATTGTTTGATTGCTCATACCTCATACCTGCATGAAGATAACGACACGGCTATACATAGTATCTCCCTCAACATTAATTTTCAACAAATTATAAGTTAGGTGTAGTTTTGAGGATATGAGGCAGATTAACCACCCTTTAATACTTAACATGACTTTACATGATCATACATTGAGCACCTTGTATAGACTTTTTATTAATGATCATCACTTCGGGCCGTTTAAACAGTAATATTCTCTTGATCATGTTTCAAGTCTTTAGTGCAATCCTTTACACATTTATTTGTAGATAAATAGCTCCTCGCCAACTAATGCGCAGCGCAGCGCACCGCAGCGCACCACAGCGCACCGCACCACAGCGCACCGCAGCGCACCGCTCCGCACCGCAGCGCAGCTCCCACTGAGGCATGGAACTAGCAGAAAAATTTCGATGCGCTGCGTTGCGCTGCGGGTCAGTAGGCGAGGAGCTATTTATCTACAAACACAATTATATATATATATATATTGTACATTTAATCTCTTATGCTTAGGTCCTTAGCTTGATAGATTTTGGTCTAGGTTTAGTGATCTTGTGGTCTAGGGGTCTAGGCTAGGCTTCCGTTTCGCTCTCCTCATCGGCAATCTGATCCGGCGTCCTCAAATCAATGGTCCTAACCAGCTTCGCCTTATCCTGGGTGTTCTTCATCACATCGGCAAAGTGTTTGAAAGCCGCTGCCAGCGAAAATGTCAATTGTCGTGCTTGATGTTTGCTCTCGCAAGCGAACGCGTGACACATGAAGAGATTCGCATCCGATTTTCTTGCGGTGCCCGGAATCGACGTTGATGGCGGTGGCAGGGAGTTTTTGGCAGATTCCTCCAGCGCTTTCTGGTTGCAAACAATCATGCAGAAAACCCTTGTGTATGTGATGTCCTGTACGCCGTAAGATATCGAATCGATGTTATACGTTGCCGCAGCGTTGGGATTGCGCGTGATGATGTCTTTAATATGCAGTCCGTCAAGGGACACTTTGATTTCCACCAGTGGCAGCGAATGACGGGTGGCTTTGGCTGTTTCGACAAGGAACTCCACTGGCTTCTGTGTGTGCTTAATGCCCCAGAGTCCGGCAGCTTTACAGCAACCTGCAAAATAAATGTATAATTTATGATACTCCGTTTAGTGTAAGCTGAATGACTGAAGCGAACTAAACAATGACAGAATCTAACCTCAATCGGACTGGTTACACTGAACGGACTATAGCTTTGAATAGCGCTAACGCGTAAAAAGTAAAAACAAGGTAATAATTCCTTGCGGTTGCGCTTATCTATTATTAGTATATTTAAGAACACGTGGAGTTGTGGAGTACATTCTAACATACCTAGATATTTCGCTTGAAATAACATGGGTAAATCCTCGGGTGTTAACGCTTTTTCCGTCATGTTTAACAACTTTTTTTTTGGAACTGTTGTCACTCAAAGTCTGTGCACTTAAAGACTTAAACTTATTCACAGGCACTCGGTTTTAAACTGAAGCTCACTTGTTTGATAAAATGTTAGTAAAACTTGCGAAGCAGCGCGAACATGAAACCGTCGCGTCGTTGCGGCGCAAACCCATCCGACGTTTTGTTCCAACGTTGTTCCAGCTCGAAACCAACAACGGAATGTCGGAACCTCGGCACGCTTTTTCGTTCCGCCGGCGCAGTTCCGCTCAGCTGCGCCGCACAATTCGAGTCAACTTTTAATCGCTTTTGAGTTTGACTCACATCAATCGCCGAGGCTTTTTACGCACAATCAAACGATATTTCTAACACTTTATTTATAATGTATACTTTTATTCGCTGCAGACAACTGGTGCACTTCTCTGATATGTATCACACTTCATGATTCATACCATTCATACTCAGACATCAGTCGTATCAGACTTGAATACAATAATAAAAGTTCGTTACTGTTTCGATTGCTTTTTGTTCCTTGCGTTTATTTTCAGCTTGTGTTTTAATCATTCCTGACACGCTTTGTTTAATGCTCTTATTTTATCGTGTGCCATTGTGTGTGGTTTCTGTTTTTACGTTGTGTTATTGTTTTCCTTTTTGATGGTCGTGCACTGACACCTACGCACTGTACTTTTTCGCATATGTCGTTGGTCCTTGCATTGCATTGTATTTATGTTCACTGAATTACTGCAGCTTTTTCATTGTCGCGAATGCAAATAAAATTATAATAGTCCATGAAATCAGCAATTTCTTCTTAAACTGCCACTTTAACTATCGCACGATAAAAGTTTAACTGTAAGAACGATGCGATTGAATCATCGTTAATCACGTATTATTTTGGATAATTATCACAAATTTATTACATCACATCATAAATTACTAAGCCCCAATAAAATACGATATGCTGAACATATTTGACGATTTGATGGTTTTATCGGGCATTTGCAAAGCGAGAATCTGATAAGGTGATAAGTGGTGATAATCTAGCCATGGGTGCACAAATAGTTATTTTAGCGATTTCGTTATTTACACTTACACGTCACCCTCACTCATTTTTATTTTATAGCACGTAGATTATACACACGTTTTTTGTTATGGAGGCATTTTTGAATGTTTCATTTAAACTTGCCACTTTGAACCTCCAACGGTTTCCATGGCATGACGGCCGTTACGAAAGTGGACTTGTGTTTCGACTCTCGAAGTCTCGAGTAACTTCAGTCACAGTTACAGGTTTCTCAGCAGAGCGGGCGGACAATAAAGGGAGAAGGGAGTGTTCAACGACAGGTGAGACATGGCCACATGGTCAACGCAAAGCACACCTGAAGATGTAACTAAAGATGTTTTATACGATACCTGGATCTACACATTTTCTAACTATACAGTATGTTGCGTTGTACATTGGGTGGCCTACATTTGTAAAGCTTCCTTTCTCATTGGAATATTCGATAATGTGACCAATATAACATTTGGTCGGTTATACAATTTGGTCCAATATTTGAAATCCGCAATGCGTGTTGCATTGCAATAGCGGTTATTTCAAAAACAGTTCAAACGTCCAATTAATAAGGCATTAACTCGGCTGGTCATAAATTGGTAAACTCGGCATCAACAGTTTGCAAATGGTAGCAACTACTACATACTTACCAAAGCAAATGTAAGCGTGGAAGCATGAACAAAATCGCAATGCAATTTTCCGTCAATTGTTTGTGATGTTTATTGCGTTGCAATTTGAAGTCGACAGATGAGGAGCACGAGCAGAACTCACAGGAAGTCTTCCCAACTCTCAAATTTAACTCGTATGTGTACAACACCTGTAATCTGTGAGGTAACTATCTTCAATTCTTCGCCATTTAACTTTTCCGTTCTTTCATTCATCTATCTTAATCCATTAAAACGTATTTTCATCTGATTGTATAACTACACCATTGATGCATCTTTATACGTAAAAATTAACTTTTACAACTTCTTGCTTCAATTTCAATAATATAATTTATGATATAATGCTATAACGCAACGCGACGCAATGCAACCGTACAAAATTAAAATTAAAATACAGCAAAATGAGGCAATCGCCAATAAAACACGGTATTGCATCTTTCATCTGAAGATTACAATTACAAAAGGATTGTGCTTCTTTTATTGTGAACTTAAGGATATTGACTAGACATTTTAATTCTCTAATTTTGTATTATTTTATTTTTTATTTTTTATAACTAGACGGTTTTTTGATAGAAATCTGCATCCTCATAATAATTACATGAAGGCGAAAATCGTATAAGAAAATCTTCCTAGCGGATAAGTGGAACATAACTTTTGTTGTTTGTTTTAAAATTTAACTTATCATAAGTATCTTAATTGGAAATGATTGCAAAAATAAATGTTTCCATTGTTCCCAATAATAGAAGAAAAAAAATCTCCAGTACACTTGATACCCTTATAGATTGTTTAATAGTTTACTATAGTTTATGATGCTTAAAATCATGCACAACAGTTTTGTTTTATTGCGTTTGCAGGTTTGCACATAACATAACCTAACCAGATAGAAAATGACCGAATGAACCAAATACGAAATAAACTAATGAATGAATTGTATCTTTGAGTAGACTGGTAGATCATAACTAGATCTTGTAGAGTCATCTCTACAAGAAATGTTACCAATTAAATGTAGCATTTGAAACATGCTGTTGTAAAAATTCAGAGCGCACTCGACAATTTTGTGAGTTGTGCGTGCACAAAGAAGTATCATCGGTGGGAAGTTCTCACTTCGCACTTCGCGTAAATATTATAATAAACAGAAGAGGTTTTTGCCATCTCGAGTATCTCGACAAAAGCACGGTGAGATTTTGATTGAGAGCAACTAAAAATATTTAAGTGCTAATATTGTTTAATAATAGTGTAGCAATAAACAACGTAATTTCACATTAAATGAGTTTTATTGCATTTTAAGTGGATTGAAATTATGTTCGATATTACTAATGCAAGACATAATTAATTAACTATATAGTAGAATAGATCATAATACATATCATATGTAAGCATTAAGTTTTTCAGTTCAAATTTTAATTTTTAATTTCTACGTGCATATATTGTACAGGGTCTTTATAAATATCCGATTACCACGTGATTAAATTTTGAATTCCCGCGCATTTTTCGTTCTTAATATGTTGGCGACACTGGGCATTTGCTTACTTCTTGGTAACTTTGTAAGGCAGCAAATTCAAAATGTAAAATTCTAATAAATGTCGTTCAAGAATTACTTGATTAAATCAACTGGCGACTGAAATTTAGTTTGACAATATTTAGACTTAGAGTCAATGGAGATAGAAATGTCAATGTCCACTGACTCCCTTATCTGGGGCTTTATTTTTAAATTATGGCCAACTGCTGCTGGGCACGAAATTCAAAATTTGATCATGTAGTAATCGTACATTTATGAAGACCCTGTATATTAGATTGTAATTAATTAGCCATGAGCATGTAATTAATCATCCCAAATATGTACACTGCACGCCGTGGCGTGCTTTCCGGTGGTTTGGTTGGTGACCTGGGAATATATCTCATCTCAAACGTCAAATATCATATTTTTCGTGTGTGCGGCCATAGAAAAAAAAAGTGGCGAAATATTTGTGGCATGCAATTTCGTGTAATTGAAAGCAGCGTGCATGAGAATCGCGCCAGACCTATATCACACATTAGCACCCGCCAAATTCTTCTATGCAATAACACCGCAACATATTTGCACTGCAGCAGACAACACAAAGTGTTTCAAACTTTAAGCCGCCGAGCAAAAAAGTCGCACATAATAAATGACTCGGTTATGTCTTATGTCGGAATTACAAATATTATTTATGATCCACCTATACGCCAGGAAGGCACACACAAACACTCAAGCACATACGATTTGCGCATGTGTTACTTCAATAAAGTTTGGACTCATATACAAACATTCATCTTGCTCAACGTGTATGGTGTGTTGTGTTGTTTGGCGTTGCCAATAGCAACGCCAGCAACGCTGCGCGAAAGTGAAATGAAACGATTAAACGAGATGAAATAGAATGAGAAATGAAAAGTGCACACGCGTTGCTGCTGATGCGAAACCGAAATTCTATCTTTGCGGAGATGGCACCATCCCACACTCCGTTGGTGGTATAAAATCGCCGCCGTCGATTCGTGACGGCACATTGCACTCGATTCTTTTTACCAAACAACATTAATTAATTAAAACCAAAGCAGTACGAAGAGAACAAAACTCGCATGTGCAACTGGAGTTTGCAGAAGTTGTGAAAAGTTTAGTTGTGAAACAAATAGTGATAACAATTTTGCTCCATATTTTGGAACCATTGTCGAAAATGATGAATAAAATTGTGTTTTTCACCGCCATTTGTGGATTTACCATACACTTGGCGTTATCGGTGAGTAATCACATTATTAATCCTTATTGTACGAAAGATTTAGTCAATTTTTGAAGATTAATAACGAATATTGTTTGAACTTCTTAAAATTGACGTTTGCGGGTTGAGACAATAGATGTCGTTGGGGTAGAATGTTTTAGATAACACATTTTTGCGTAAGTTTAAAATTGTTTAAAAAATATATGAATTTTAAATTTTTTCAACCTAAAATAGGAACTTTTAAGAAAATAATGTAGCTACAGAAAGGCAGCAGATACAGTGCCATTTGTTCTCAACAAGTTCTACTATCACAAAATAAAAAATTAGTATCTTCTATACAGGGTGTAAACGAATTGGTGGATAATCTACACTTGGCCCGATTCTTTGATTAATGTTTGGGCGAAAATCTTAATACAAAAATGTTCAAACTCTCTTCGTTTGGTCACACGACGTCATCAAAATTGCGATTTTTAGGTTACAAATATGCATAATACCAAATTATTTTATGTTCCACCGCAGCTATTTTAAAAATCGAACACTTCTGCAAAGTCACTTTTCTATTAAATAGCATTTAACCAGAACGGTTAACACTTTAAAATTTTGATTTAATTCAAATTAAATTTTAGTCAACGTTTACAAAAAAATAAAAAATAATCTGATTAGATATAATTTAAGAGAAAACTAACTTTACAAGAGTGTTCTAATTTTACAGCAGCTGATGTGCAAAGGAAAATAATTTTGTTATTGTGCATATTTGTAACCATAAAATCGCAACTTTGATGACCTTGTCTGACCAAACGAAGAGAGTTTGCACATTTTTATATTATGTATATTATCCGCCAATTCGTTTACACCCTGTATTATATATATTTTCAAAAATATGTTTGTAATTTGACTACAATAATAATGGAAGTAAATGTTCATAAAGAAGATTACACGTTGTATCTTCTTTAAGTTCATCCGTAAATCATTTTCTAACTAAATGATCTTCAACTTCTATTACATAACTTCTTTTTTGAGGCTACAAAATAGAGAATATTTTTCCTAGTTAAATCATCAATCAGTTTAAATTCTCTTCAAAATCCTTAATTTTATTAAGTATACAGTACAATTTCGCCAAGAATGGAATGTAAAAGCATTACTTTCGTAATAGTCCCAGTCCTTCAGCCCAGTTGAGTCAAACATCAAATTAAACTCTCTTTAGTTGTCTTCAACCGCCATCAAACACTTCGGGCACTTCTCCGTCATTCATAACACTCATAACGAAAGACGAAAGAAATTGTAATCGACTGGTCGTAGATCTTAGTAGTTTCAGTCTTATGTGATTCATGAGTCATTACATATGACGCTATAACTTGACTTAAGTATATTTTGCACATATTTATCCGCCAAATATCCCATTAAGTCCAAAGATTGAGAAAGATTCAGGAAAAAGAAATAGTTTCATGATTTAAAAAATATTAGTCCTATTTATAACTTCTATTACGTTAGAATCGTTAATATGTAGTTTGCTTTAAAATAAGACTCATTAAACTAATTTGGCGCATTCTTAAGTCACTGGTCACAATACTTTCTTATTGTTGTAAAACATTATTCGAATCGCATTTCACTGTGGGACATCTTACTCAGTACTCTCCGTACAATACATTCTTATTCCACTTTCTGTTATTCATTCAGAAATACTCAGATTTAACGAGACGTTTAAAATGCAACGATGCAGTGAAATTGTTTATTATGCAAAAACATTTATGCTATTTCGCTGCACTATTAAGATATGTTGCGATTTTTCATTCGCTAATAGAATCTACACATGTAAATTACAAACATTTCTCAATCGTATAAATTGAACGACATCTTATTTGTAGTACGTTAAGCTCTTATATAATACCATTATTACGACCACACCACAAACTAAAGATTTACTTGGTTTGAATAAAGACTTCCTGAGATTACAAAGATTCATTTTTTCCCCCGAGAGATTATTTGCGATTAAGTGAGATTCTAAGGCGATTAACAGGTTGTTTCATCGTTTCATGTTTCCACTGTTCGAGATAATGAACGTTGACTTCCTAATAAGACAAACTAGTATCAACTAGGAACTAGGACTAGAAACTTTACAATATTTAACTCACACAGTAAAACTCACTATTTTTATCGTTTGCCAAACACTTGGTTTATATTATTTGTTTCCAAATGTAATCAATCTTCAAAAATGCAAATCCTCTCAATGTGCGATATTGTGTTACGTTGTGTTTGTAACAGGAAGTGGTGTAATAAGCGTCGCGCCTTGGTTCTAGTTCATCCGTGTTGTGCGGGTGTCGGTCACTCGCGTCCGCCAT
The DNA here is from genome assembly GCA_030264215.1 of Geostiba sp. GC000077. Classification (NCBI taxonomy): domain Eukaryota; kingdom Metazoa; phylum Arthropoda; class Insecta; order Coleoptera; family Staphylinidae; genus Geostiba; species Geostiba sp. GC000077. The sequence goes on from JARJDQ010028707.1 coordinate 9,540, forward strand.
GTTGTGGTCATTCATATGCACCATGTACACATTCGCTCATATCTCAGCCAGCAATCTCAAACTTGATCGTTTGCAAACAATTCATTACATTAACACCACTGGCACATTTGGCACAATTATTGCCGCAATGTTACAAGCGCACAATGCGTAAATGAACGTTTAAATACAATCCGATAATTTCAAATCATTTCATTACCTACATTCAATTACCTACATCAATTTGATACCGACCTTTTGCACAAATTCAAAAATGTTAAATCGTGTCGGATGCACACTCCAGTAATTCATCGCAAAATTAAAGTACCAACATTAAATTATAAATTAAAGAGCAACGCAATTAGATCACTCGAAAAATAACATTTGCATCATTTTGCATCACTTGCATCATTCCTTTTGTTTATGTGTTTCGATGCCTTCGACAACATTTGATTGTCATGGGAAGCGAACGAAATGTCCGTGAAGCTACGCTACGAGTGCTTACGAATAAACTTTCGTAGCGCGATTATGTCACAGCATGCCATTACAATGTTCCCGTTTGATTTACCTTTACGTTTAGGTTTATTCGATACGCGTCTTCATTGCTTGGTAATCTCCGCAAATTGCTCCGAAAAACTGTTTTTTTTTTTTTTTACCTGAACCTCAACGCATGAGCACAAGCATGAGAAAGTCGTAACTTTAAGCAAAGCACGCTTGTATGCATTTACATGGTGGATGCTGATGGTCGGACATGTTGTTTCACACACAAATTAACGCGTCGATTTTTGAACGATTCCTGCGCACTGCGCCAATCGTAATTAGCGTGTATACCGTGCATTATGCAGAGCAGCAGAACATAAAAGTCAAACAAATACGAATACGAGCACTGAACACAAAACAAACCCATCACTTGAATGCGAGATGGAAAGATCTACCTGCAGACAATATGGTCGCGTTTTGTGCGTCTTTCATCATCACTGCGTAATAAGAAACGAGATCGCGCCCGTGCATGAAATCCATTGAATTTTCGACTTTAATTTCGAGCGAAGACTACTGACTAATTGGCGAGGTAATAATCGACTACTGTGCGAAACACTGCACCTGAGAATCGCGCGTGTGCGCTTAAGTTTGGTTATGTCATCTTCGCACGTTCTTTAACTTATTGCAATGTCGACCTAAAAATGAAACAATCAAAATTTCATATACATATTGCAACAAATATGGTACCAAACATATTGCTCCAAAAAAACATAATGCATTATAACGTTGGTATTCGCCCCTTGGCAAAACAAAAACTTAACGGTTTTATAATTTATATTTGTTCAAGCAATTGGATGGCTATGTTCCTGGTCAAGACTATCCGATCTACAGTGAAATACCGAAAGGACTTTCATTCAAATGCGATCAACGCCTGCCAGGTTACTACAGTGACCCTGAGGCCCAGTGCCAGGTAATTTATCTATTTATCATATGCAAGCTAACAAATCGTCTTCAATTTGCACTTCCACATGAGGAGGCAACTAGCTAACTACCTATTAGCACCACAATCAAACACCATAAAATTGCTACTTTGCTACTTTATCTTCCATTAAAAACTGTGCATTGCTCATTGTGCATTGTGCTGTGGAAGGTGGAAGTGGAAGTAATTAATAGTTCGGTTTTAATTTCATCTTTAAGGTAAAAATTCGTGCTTAGTCAGTGGAAATGAGTATGCACTGATCGAAACCTAGATAGAGCATGTAATTAAAATATAATTCCGAGTTGATGATTCATAATTGGATGAATATCGATATATGTGTACTGTGTGTACGGATGTGAATGATTTAAACGCAATTTGAACAATCCGAAAATGATTTAATCAAAATCCTTGTAATGTTTATTAGGTCTGGCATTGGTGTCTGCCAAGCGGTCAACAATACAGCTTCCTCTGTCCGAATGGCACGATTTTCAATCAATTCGCTCGTGTCTGCGACTGGTGGTTCAATGTGGATTGCGCCAACACCCCCAGCATGTACAATATAAACGAAGATTTGTACATTGTGCCTGATAGCGCGAAACGAAGCCGTCGTAATGAAGTCAACGAGGACCTGATACAAGAGAGCACAAATGCCAACGCCAATCAGTTGCTCCACGTTGTTCCACAGAACACCAGACGTGGACGTCGGCAGAATATCAATGAAGTCCAAGTGCAAGTCACACCCATCGTCGAACAGGAGCAGTATGTCGCTCCACAGAACACCAGAAGGGGTCGTAGACGTTACTAAAACACTAAAAGAAATTTTAGTTTTTAGTTTAAAAGCGAATCGATATGCGAAATGCGAAACATGTGATGCAGATATACCACTGCCATTTTGAAATTCATTCATTCATTCAATGAAGCATTTAACAGAGTTATTCTTTTCTACGTAATAATTTATTAAGAGCATATAAAAAATAAAGAGCATTAGAAAGATAGTTTATGTTTACACAAATGCATTTATACTTTAAGCAGTTTGTTCTTGTATTTGAAAATCGTAACCTCATTAAGTTCATATTGTATTTGATCATTGACAATGAAATCGACATAGTTTTGTACATATTTTATATCAATATACCTACTTAATTTATACCGGGTGTCCAGGAGGCATGTGGGTTACGTAATCGTTTGAAAATGTATATGGTAACATCGCGCAGTGTAGCAGGTAATTTTTGAATGAGCTGTTTGTGTTTTTGTCAAAGCGTTCTCTCTATTTTCTTCTGATCACAATCACAAATCTACAAATCGGAAGAAAATAGACTTAAAGCCATTTTGAAATGTTGGTGAATTTTCTCGATGTTTTGACGACATGCAGCGGAAAATCCTTTATATTTTCCATATGGGTCATCCTTTTTGAAATTCCTTGTATGTATTTTAATAGGCAAGGAGACTATGCATGAGTCTCTCTTGGAGATGCACGTGGTCCCAACCTCCTCAGTGCACGCGAATTGTCGTATAAGTCATTTTAACTGAAAATTCCTTCATATTATTCTAATAAACAAACGCTTTAAGGAGCATCATGTTTTACCCCACTTAACACTTGCAGGGTGCCATAAAATCCTCTTAGAAATCTTGGCCCATTATTTCGATATTTTGACGATATTCGCTGGAAAACCATTTATATTTTCTGAACATGTGCTCCTATTTTCAGTATCCTTACGAATTCTGATGGGCAAGAAGATGCACTTTAAGATGCACCTCGTCCCAAACACCTCATTACAGGGGAAGTGGCTTAAAATTAATTTTGAACTATTGGCGATTTATTTCTATATTTTAAGCCATTCGACGGTAAATTCTTCAACATTTCTGAACGCGCGCTCATTTCAATATCTTTCCGGATTCTGATTGTCAAGAACACGCTCTTTAAGATGCACCCCGTACCCAAGCCATTCAACGCCCCGGAAGTGCAAAAAAATCAAATTTTAAATGTCGCGAATTTTTTTGAGGAAATTGGACGAAAAATCCTTTATACAGGGTGGGGTAATACTTGAAGTGCAGTTTTGAAGGGCTATTAAAGAAAAACAGCGTAACTTAGAGAAACTTAGAGAAATGGGGTTTACTTTATTTTATAGGGTACATCTTGCCATTTTATTCATCAATTCCTGAAAATGATATCTGAAAAATGATGGCCGCCCTCTTCGATATAATGATGCATATAATGATGCATATAATGAGATGTATCAAATTTGAAAATGTTCCCATTTATTTTCATATTTTACTTTATATTTCCCAAATGCGAACTCTCTCTTAAAGTATCATTACGGATTCGAATAGACAAGAAGATGCTATTTAAAATGCACTTGCCACCCCCTGAGGAGGTGGCAATGAAAAGCAAATTAAAGAGCGCCTTAAAATTGAAGCACGTGTTTAGGAAATATGACCAATTTTCCAAAGGGCTTTTCACATATTGTGAGAAAATGCTTAAGTATGAAAGCATATTTGGGGCACTTGCCGCCCTCTGACGGGGTATCATTGGGATGCAAATTAAAGAGCGC
>JARJDQ010028717.1:0-23234 GCA_030264215.1 Geostiba sp. GC000077
TTTTCTTCCTTCTTGGACAATAAAGATTCTGCATATATTTAATTTTTCACTACATTGTTGGATCGTAAATGTATGTCAATTATCAAGGGACGTAAAATGATGACACTCCTACACTCCACACCTCCATCGGTCACTTTCCTACCTCCAGCTAGTCATTATCGTCCTCAATTTGTGTGTTCCGTGGTGTTTGCATGTTGTCGTGGCTGGTGTATAAATATTTGTGTCATTCCATCATGTGCGAGCGTGTGTGAGCGCATATGCGCTGCGTCATTCGCTTAATCGTTGATAGTTAATCACGAAGCGCCGACAACAAATAAATGCCAACAGCATAGCAACAAACGAACGTCCGGCTGCTTCCTACCGTCCTAATACAATTTAACAATATTTTAGAATGTGAGCATATGGAGGCCCATTCCGCCACTATTCACTCATTCACTGCCACGTTCTGCTCGTGCTCGACCAATGGACACCATACTCTACAGATTCTGATGTGGTAACTGGCACAGTGCAATTGTTTATAATGTTGTGTTTTAACGGGAACACGATCAGTGGCATACATCGACAGTTCTGTTCAGTTCCACCTAGTAGGGAGGAGAACAATTTACATACGAACGAAACTTCGACTAGTGACTACCAAGCGAGGCTTGTAACTTGGAAGTTGCTTGGAGTTCACTGGTAAACAGCGTCGGTTGCTTGGGTCGAGTTTTGTGGAGGCTACGTTCTCGAATTCATGTGGACCTGTTCCAAATTTATGTTTATAATGAATATTTTGTAAGTCCCAAGAACCTATGTGTCCATTCGTAAATGGATGTTGATTGATAATGAGGCATTTGACTACAGAAAAAATATCCTGATACTTACAAATAAATGTTCAAGATCATCTAAAAGTTTTGCTCATTTCACATAAAGAAATTAAATTAAATTCGCCAGACAAGACAGTCTAACAATAAATATCCTGAGTGCTTTATGAAGTCCTGATCAAAATTTCGTGTTTTCTGCTTGGTCACCTAAAACGCAGCAAACGGCAACCATCCCAACGAAATAACTCCTCCAAAAACTCATATTTTGTGTCTGCTTTAGACATACATACAATTTGTCAGAATTTAGTGTAACTTTATTTCTTGCATTGTTTTGTGGACTATTATCGGTAATTTCTTCAATGCTCAATGTGCTTTTGAATTTGAGGGTTTTGGGTCTGAAATTAGATAGATGGAGGTTTGGAGGTTTGGTGTCCTTTGGAGTGGAATAGACGGGAAACGCCCGGTCTACTCGACTACCAGCCGGCGCTTTCTGCGCGCCTGGTAGAAACGTGTAAAAACATCACTCCAGTTTCGTCAAAGCCTTCACAAATGATTGATGGGCCTTCATCAACGGGGCTTCATCAACACTCGCATTCATTCCCCACCATGCCACCACCAAACTGATATTCCAATAAACATTCTGCATTCAAACAAGTTGGGTGTATATACTGAGCTGTATTTAGCGTATAAATTCTCTTACAGGGAGGTACTGCCCAAAAATATAAAATTAATCCCGAAAGACATCTTCAATTAATAGTTTTAACAGTTTCATGTCTTCCACAGTCTTCCAGATGAACTCTAAACTTAAAGTTATATTGAATGTGACATCTTACCCAAAGAAATGTTAAATTTTTTTAATCTTAAGAATTTATGCGCTATTTTTAGTCCAAGTCTGTTTGGTTGTAATTCGATGTAAAAGTGAGAGGCACCTAGAGTGAGACAGATTCCAAGTAGGTTCGTGCAGTACGAACGCCTGGTTGTTTACATTTTACTTGTCTCGTTTCATGCGCACCTAATCGAGGTGTATCGGCTGCAAGACATTTATTTTTTTCTTCCAGCGAATACGGCCTCTGCCGCCCGGAGGTGGGAGGGAGGCCGGAGGGGTCCCCTACCTATCTGCACTGCGAGAACAAAGCGTCGTGTGCCTTTCTTGCGCCACGTCACACGGTGACGTCGCGACATGCGCTTGCTTTTGTTTGTTTGTTTCACTCGAGAGTGCGCGATGAGGCCCCGCCCCACTGCGAAAGCATTGCCGCATTGCGCTGCCAGGCGCAGCGTGTACAAAGCCATCCACATGAACCTCTGCTCTCCTGATCCGAAAACAGAGTTTCGCCTGCCTTCGTCGCCATGGAAAAGAAAACAAAAAAATTGTTTCCCCACTAGGGACTAGCGGACTATCGACCTGTACCGTATACTAGATGAGCTTGAGTGAGAAGGATGGATACGGCACACTAGGCACCCTGTAGTCTGGCGGTGCGCTTCATCACATTCTGCTCTCCTGATAATTGTGGCAGAAATGCAAATGTGGGTCTCAGTTTAAATTGATTGAGGTAGGTCGTCGTCGCCTCGCGGGCGGCTTGAACGGAGTGTTGCAAGTTTGCAACATCCTCCTCATACTCGCCCTGGCGTTGAAATCAGTATCAGTATTCACTGGTCACGAGTGACGTGCAATCATTTAATTTCCTCACTCTGTACACACGCGCTGCGGCCGCTGCGTGTTGAACCCAAGAAGTTAGTCGCTAGGCTCGCTACTAACTTGGTTGGCGGTGCAAACCATCTCTTTAAGCACTGACTAAGGATTTGTCCTATACCATTTACATGTAGCGACCTAACGCTGATCATGCGCTCCTGGTACCTTAGTCGGTGAAATTACACAAGTTACTCCCGCATCGGGATACACCGGTTCGGTCACCTACTTTTAGCTGACGCCTGCCTCCCTCACTCACACTCTAAGTTTCTACAGTACACATGGTCTTACACACGCTAGACTGCAACAGCAAGAATAACCGATAGTCGAGACATTGGCGAGTGAGACTCACTAATTTAGTAATCCCTCCGAAGTCCGAACGTACTCGGTTTACTCGGTATTTCTAGACTCTACCAATTTTTACATCTGAGTGTCTCTACAATATCTACTAACTACTTGTGGATTGCATAGGGAATATTGAAGTTTGGGAATGGGATGTTTGAGTTGAATTCGTGGGGCATGGACTCGAGTAGCCCTGGTTGCCCTGCTTAGTTGTTGCGCCTCTTGCCAGGCAACTCAACCGCGCGGAGTACAGCCCGAACTTGTGCACCGCTTCTGAGCGCCTAATCAAATTTATGCACGAAAATGCTCTACTTAGTTCGATCGTTTGGAATGTGCTGCATGCCGATCATTTCTTCTACTGCTTACTTACCCTACCACAACACAGGAATCCATCTCATAATAGAAAATAGACAGGCAGACAATAATAGACAGAGACAACAAGTAGCAGAAATCTGGTGCAAGAACTCCTCACAAAATTCTTACAAAATAGAAAGAAGTTTTTTTTGTGAACAATAAATATGTAAACAATATGTGAACATTTACAAGAAAAATATTCTATGATTCCCAGATTCTGTCAAAAGTGCTCAGGTCAGATCTACTGATCGTTCGGTAATTTTGTTTTTATGGGGGTGCCTCCTCAATCATCTCAACTCCTCCAACAACAGTGTTAATAATTCCCCAATGGACTTATTAATTAATTCTTCCTTGTCTTCTTCCATATGGGAAACTATACCGAGTTACAAAATATTCTGAAATAAATTATAATAGACTACTTGATTACTTAAAGCTATACGTAAATTTTATTAAATTATCTTCATTCCATCCTCAATGCTCACATATAAACTAGTCATCTCTATAGAAATTCTTCTAGAATTCCTCGTTATCGTCATTCAATTATCAAGTTATGGTCAAATAAGTTGGCCTCTCCTAAGAACTAACTGTTTCTTCATTCTTCATTCACGCCAGCTCACTTCACTCACTTATGACTACTGATTTTAATTAATAACTAAGCTCCTCGGATCTACTTTCTAATTTATCAAAATCTTTCTGAATGCATCCCAGAATATTTCCGAGAATATAGGTAGAGTTAGGATATTTGGGAATTCAGATCTTTTTTGCAAATCCTTTCCGAAGAATTTTAAAGCCCTGTGCAGCCGGATACAACAATGTAACAATTTGTTAAATGTACAGAGACGTAGCAGGAAAGTAGAAAGGCAGGGAGTATGAACATGACTCTCGCGCTGCAAGTACACACCACGGCGGCGTACACACCACTCTCTCCTCACCGGCGTGGCGGCGGGCACATGTACTCACTCCAATGTACGAACGAGTGCGAGTACATACAGAGGACGTGCATGTTGGCGGTGTGCGAGCAACCGAAACGAACGAAAACGGCACTCGGGTGTTGCTGGGTGCGTGAGTGAATGTTGGTAGTCCTTGGTATTCGTACATGTACAGCACACACATATCACAAATGTTAAAAAATCATCTCATGCGATCTCCTGTAATATTTATCCAGATTCAGAAAATAGATATTCTTGTATATGTGGGTAGCATAAGCATTGAAATGAATATTCATGTGGGCTACGCTCTTTTAGAAGATTCGAAGAGTTTGCTTCGTGATCTCTATCTCTATCACTATCACTAATTTTTGTTTGGTGTTGTCAGCACTGCTGAAATGTGTTTCTGCTCAAAGTGAAGGTGTTAACACTGTTAAAACGTCGGCGTCGAGTTGACACATTGTTTGCACACAACAAACGAATCCCTTTCTTTATCGATTCCATGATCACTCGATCGCATCTTCTTCGAGTCTTCACGTTCGGAAGCTATTGACAACCATTGAAAATCCCTGTTATTGTCATCTCATCAGATGATGATCAACACAATATTCGTGGGATTGTGCCCACACCTTGTTGCCGATTTAGTGCAGAAAAAATATCTTCTTTAACACGTTCCACATTTCGGTTCTTCGCACTCACATTTTCAAATTGATGTTCTTCGTTGAAAATTCAATTTTTATATGAAATTAACCACTTCACCTCTTGTATGTGTTTGTAGATACTCGAGATATTTCGAATCGTGTCAGCACCAGCATTCCATCCATCCATGGTTGTTTTTGTCCCATTTTGTCCCCGATTCTAGTCCCCATTTTGTATTCTCAATGGATACCCTGATGGCATCTTGGCATCCTGGCATCCACTTCAACTTTCAACTTGGCAAGCATCGCACAGCAAAATGTTATGCTGGTAGCTCAAAGCTCAAGTTTTGTCTTTGGTAATCTTCACCACTCTTCAGAAAAGCCGTCAGACTTTAGTAGTCCTGTGGACTACTTGTTGGAGAAGTCTTCAAGTCTGACATGTCTCGATTTTATGATCTCATGTGAAGGCACACAGTACACGTGAAGAGCAACCAACACAACGTCAAGAGATGTTATCGATTGTTCATAGTTCGTACGCTTTTTATTCGTTTTGCTTCTCAGATGAATTGATGAATATCAACGTTTTGGCTTTCCTTCAGAAGCAATGGAAGCTTGAATTTCAAGCTCAAGTGTACGTCCATTCTGTATTCCATTGAACAATTCGTGCGCTTTTCTCAACTTTTTATGGATCTTCCACCTTCTTTTCAAAATTGTAGTTCACTGTTTCTGAGGGCATAGTTTTTAGTTCGTGGTAAGGTAAGACGAAGACCATGCTTTGTTCACGATAAAGTCTTTGTGTCAAAGTATTAAAGCAACTAAAATTGTCAAAAGGGGAATATGTACACTTGCCTCAACTCTCGTATGTACTACCTGCTGTAGTTAATCGAACAATTAATAAGTTCTTGTTACATAATATAATAACAGGAGAAACGTGTGAAAATTCGATTTAGTAAAAAAGTGAGATAAAAGAAAATTTACCTCGAAGCAATTCCAGTTAATAGCAAACATGCCCCATGCCCAATTACAATGTGTCGTTGAAAATCACCAAATAATATACACATCGTACTGTTAACATCTCAACATGTTGACATTTACTCTTCTGATTCTCCAACAATTCATCTATTTCGTTTTGCCAACTAAGCAGTCCATTTCATGAATGAAGTTTTTAGATCTATGAATGAAAGCAGCAAATTTGTCCGGAATGCGGTTGACGAAATATTTTTCCAGGGTGAATGGACTTGTGGCTCCAATATTTGTCAATGCGTGCATTCAAGTTTGGCCAAGCGAAGAACTGCAGCTGATTGTGCGGCGTTAGCGTATTGACATTTTGACCAATTTTCTATTCGAGTCGGTACAAATTTGTCTCGTCACAATGAGAAAGCATTTTTGTCAAGATACGACATATTATCATTTTCTATGTGGTGTATTTATACAGGATTACAAGGTACATTTAGCACCAAAGCAATCTGAGATTTAATTCAAGAAATTTCGTTTTCGTAGAAATACTATATGCAAGTTCAAAAAATAAGGATCAGATCAACTTTTAAAAATAGCGAAAAAATGAATATAAGAGTTACTATTTCGTGTATTATACAGTGATTGCAATATAGTGAAAATGACATCACCAACATCCAACATGTCATTTCACATTTAATTCCTTGCCATCAAGAGCATGTACAAAAGAAATCCACCCGCACCCGCCCAACTCTATTCCGCGTTTCTGCGAAGTGCTTGCTTGCTCCTCGTTCACCAACAGGTGAATGGACCAAGATAATAGTGCACTTATAGGCTCATACTTCCTGTGTACCTTTTTCTCATTGTCAACACACACTTCAAAAATAGTCTAAACCTTTTCTGTTCCAGGTCGTTTCCAAGTCCTTGGACGTATGAGAACATTATGGACCCAGAACGTCAGCCGACTACAGATTGAATTACATTCATTCAATAGTCAATCATGAGTTATAAATCTGGTACTAGTTATAGTTATGTCTAAAAAATTAACATACATCGAAATAATTACAAATAGGAAGATTATTTGGAGAAGAACTAAATTCAATTTTATAAGATTATCTCCTATAATATATATATATATTTATATCAAGTATATTCACGTGAAATGATGTGTTGCGTATAAGTTTTTTGCTGGCAGTTCAATAGGCTTGAAAGGAACAAGGAATCAAAGAAGTTGAGTTCCACCCCGGATGTGGGTGCTCCACCCCGAAACCGTTCCGTTGGCAAAGCCATTCGCTTTCTTTCGTCGCGCATTGACAGTGCCAGTGCGGATAGTCTTCCTCGAAGTTGTTTGAATGGGGCGCTCTTCTCGTTTGCGCAACGTCGCCCTTCTTCACATTCAGTCAAGTTATGGCTGGACTTTTTTTGGCGCAACGGTCGCGTCTAGTCTTTCGATGGGCGTGCTACACCTGATCCAATCTCGGATGGCTCCTCGGCGTCTTGCACAATGTCTTCACAATGTCTTCTTGACGCGCTAGGTTCAGCGCAGCGACGTTGGGAAACGGATTTACGTTAGTCTCGAAGGTCATGGAAGTAGGCTCAATGTCTCAAAGGAAGGAGACATCAAAAAGACATGGATTTGGACGAGTTTAGGAGAATGCATAATTATAGGATACTTGATATGATGTTGCTGTGAAATGTTGAAACGTTCAAAGTTCAATGGCAATGTCCCCAAAATTCGTTGAAGGTTGATGTAACTTCCTGAGAATATTTTTTCACATGTTGAGAGTTGAGTATTTCATTAGAGTGCTCATTAGTGTTGGCATAAGGCATAAAGTGTTCGTTTGATGAATTCACATGATATGCTAATACGCGTTTGTTGTTCAGAGATGTTGATGATAGATAGAATTTGTCTGGAGTTGGTTGTTTGGAGGATGTAGCCTGAAGGACTATCAGCTATCGCTTAATCTGTCCACAGCTCAACTCCACTCTAGCTGCGAGCACAATCCTGGCCATTATTGTGAGCGAGCGTCGCCATTGTGGGCAGATATCACTCGTGGTCGACTCGTCGAATCACTCTTCAATCTTCATCCCCGGCTTTGTTTGCGGTTTTGCTGCGCGTTGACAAAACGTGCAGCCGGCCCTCGCTAAGCAAACATATCAAAGAGAGGAGTGAGGATTCACCCAACGGGGCAACAAACCTCAGAAACTAGAGTCTACAATACAAATGGATAAAATCCAGAAGAAACGAGTGGTCAAATGACAATATATTAAAGAATAAGCAAGATAGGGTTCTGTTCGGATCGCGAGCAAAATTCAAATCTGTTTGAAATTATTATTTTCGGCATTTCACCGGAGCGACCGGAGTGAAATTAAGAGTAGTTTTCTAACCAGGTGTGGAGAGTGATTGTCCTCCCAAGCGTGATGAACAGATAGCTCATGATTGAATCTTGCAGCGTCAATAATTCAAGGGCTCTTCGGCATCATCGCCGCTCTCCGAATCATACGCATCAACTAAAGGGATCATGAGATGACACATTGCAAATCCGTTTGTGTAACCTATCCACTGAATGTTTCGTGGAAATAGAACCTCCGCTTCTTGACACTCCAAGGTACGCACAAAAAATACGTAACAGATAAACGCCCTATATTCAAACACGATTTAATGAACTCAACTGACTGTATTGCATGAATTGTAATTCAATGTAAGCATGTTAGTGCATATCGCAGAGATAACTGGAGCAGGGAAGAGCATACAGCACCATGAGTGAAGAAGTGAAAGAGCAGAACGAGCGAATGAAGTGCAGAAGTGCATATTTGCGCTGGGGTCAGATAGACGGCTTGATATGAGAGTTCCCCCTCGGAGCAAATTAGGGGTGCATTACCGACGGGCATTACACACACCTCTCGCTCCTCGCTTTGTGCCCCATTCACTCCAATGCGTTGTCGTTTATTTTCATGGACGCCATGTGGTGCAAATGCACATCTCAGCGAACCATCCCTCAATCTATGACCGGATATGTTTCTACCTGATATATGAACTGAACTTATTATTTCGCCTGAAACTCTCTCTGTGACTAATTATGTTGATACAAATGACATGTATTCTGTAATTATCTGCAATATTTTTGAAAAGGGTTGTCCGCTCGGATTATCACGATGAAAATCATTATAATTGTTGAAAGCAACAATCAAAATCTTTTGCAAAACATCATGTTTTCAGGTGTTGTATAACATGCTGTTAAGGCAGGTTTGCCAAAAAGTTCTTTTGCTTTCCCTTATTGTCGAGTTGACAACAAATGGCGGTCTAATCCGCTTCGAATGGCGTTTAGCACTCTAACACCGAACCGCTGCAAGTCAACCATGTCAAGCTGCAAGTTTCACCTTCTAAAATGCATTTTCCTGATCTCTGATCGACTTGTGCGATATGACGGATCTTAGTGTTGCGTAATTCTGGGTGCTTTTAGCTTAAAAAGTTATTCAAATTTCTTGATGCGCACGAAGCGAGGATGAAAATTGAGTAGCTGGCAAAAATTCAGAAGGCAAAACCTCGAAATCAAAGCTTCCCCAAACAATAGTTTACATTGTGTGTTCCGTTCAGAATTTGGTAAAGCTAACAAGCAAATGCTTGCTTTTGATTTTTGGCAGATTCTCTTGTCCCGGTACACAAAAGACCACATCCACAACAAAAATGGTGTGGAGTATGGAACTTTACCAAAACCTTACACCTCCTAAATCAAAACATCCATTACAGACTCTTTGCTCATTAATATGATGTAGGGTATATTAAAAATGCGCATTTCAAGTTTGACAAGTCGACTCCATCAAATGACTTCCCCGACTTGCCCATCATCCCAATTCAATATCGTTTAGCTCGCCGACGTTCCGGCGTTTGAATTGAATGATAAAACACGCCGAAACATGAAAGGAAGCCTGTGCATTATGCGAATGCATCCGAGCGTCTAATGAGGATAACTCGAGTTGGCTCGCATCTTTTCAACGGGCCACCGAGAGCCAAAAAGTTCCTCTGCGCCACGCATGCAACTCGGAAAATGGACCAGGTGTTGGCTCTAATCCTCGACCTTTACGAACGACTTTTGCGTTGTGTTTAACCTTTGATTGACTTTCAAATAACTAAAGAACGTTCAAACTCTTGGTGGAAACATATAGTACCTTAATCGTTACAGATCTGAAGTAACTGGTTAAGGAGAGCTAGGGTATTTGCACGATTGCTAGTTTTGAATATTAACTGAATGAAAAGTTTACTAAATGATGTTTGACCATTTTAATCCGGACGTAGGTACTAAACGTTTATGCTGGCCACCAAACGTTTTGTCTCTTGCCTCGCTGTGCACTGTGCTTTACGATGATCTATATTTCACAAAGTGCCTCAATGTTCAGAGAATCGACGACCGCCGCGACGGGAATACGACTCTGTCTCAAAAGTTGGTTTTCCCCCGGTTTGAATATAATTAACGTTTTAAAACCTAAACACCTAAACCTTCGTGGTGCATATTTTACAACACGATTGCATCCTGCGTTCAATACCGTACCTGAAGGCTTCAAGTGTTACTGTTGCTTGGAGAAACAAATAACGCAAACACCTCGAACTTTTGGCAACATTATGAATGAAATTGTGAGATTGGTGAGACATTTTATGGGGCAACTAAAATCGTTTATTACGGACCGAGAGAGGTATGATGAGGAGTCATTGTCGATGATTGTACGAGAAAATTGGATTTGCATGCGTAATTTTTACAGCGAGTGCATATTTTTCCACTCGCCGGAGTTTGAAATGAAATGGTTGTTGATTTCTTACAAACGTCGATTTTGGCGACAAACTCACCGCAGGTGATCATAATGCATTACTTCGAAAATTGCGGTGAAAAATGTTTTAATTTCTCTGATTACCTATATAGAGAACGCGACTGAATTCCTGGCAGCAACTTTTTATTGCGTTGCTGGCGTGAGTGGCGTGTTAACCAAAACGCAACGAGGCATGACTGCCGCACATGGAATGCCGTATATTAATATCCGAAATATGATCGCCTCCTCGATCGACTCACCCCCCAACGCATTATTATGATTGTGCGCATCGCTCGGAGAGAGATTTTAATAAAAATGTTTTGATATTGCTGCGCCTCTGCGCCCGTGATTGCGATGATGGTGTTCGAGTGTTCGGTTGGAGTTCACCTTTTTTCCAGAGGGTTGTTTTGCCGGGGCGCGAGTTACGACATACTTTACGGGGAGCGAGATGGCATTTGCGGCGCTTAGATTTTTGGGCAACTGCGGAACGATTGGTATGCTCCCTGCGCGACGCAACACGCATTTGTTTAATAAACCCCGAAAAATGTCGGAAATTTGCAAAAACGCGCGGATTTTTAACGAACTGGCTGCGTATATTGGTTTCACTTTCACTGTGCTTTCACAGATAGCATGCTTTATGACTCACGCAAAACAGAGCCTAAAGAACATCACTTTTTCAGTTTGGAAATTTGGAAATTCTAAAATTCCCACACAACATTGTCTGAGTGGGGTTTTCCTGCTGGGTTCCTGCAACATGTTGCTCTAATTATCGAAAGCATTAATCAGCAGGAACAAGTGCTTATCGAATGTTACTGCAGGTATGATGATCACCACATGATACGAGTCCTACGCACGCATCACCTCATCACGCCTAGTTCACATCATGAAACAAGGGGATGATTATATTGAACAAGGGGACTCCATATGGCACTGGGGATTGTGACTATAGGTATCTCATGACATGCCTGCTAATTGTACCACTACACTGAAATAGTGAATTTAAAAACGCAATCAGTTTTGTTCCAATTTAGGGGTGACCACGTCGAGTTGAGATGAGAGGTGAGGAATGAACGTCATCTGGTCATGAGAATGAATTCCGATGGTGATTCCCAAATGTGTGGGAACCTGGGAACTATTGGAAGCAAACATGACAAATAATGTTTACACTTTTAAATTTTGGCATTTTTAGTTTTAAAATTAGAAACGTGTTGAATTCCAGTGATGTTCATTTGTACAAATGTAAATCAAGAAAAGAGCAAAAAATTGCTGCTGGTTGAATGAATTGAATGCATAACAATTGTATGAAGGAAAATGACTAGGAATCGTATTACCGTCGATTCTTTGACTCGACAAAGACATTTCTTTTCGGGCAGCATGCCCGCAAAAAAGGCACTCGCCGCGTCAAAGCCGTGGGAAGACCGGGAAGAAGTGAGCAAGTTTTTTTACTCCACTTCCTCTCCACACTCTCCAGACTCCACAAGGACTTCTTCAGTTCTTCAGTTCTCCAACACTCATACAATACAGAATACAATAAATAAGCAAGAACGCCCATTCTAAAAATGTTTTTTTTCGATGTCGTCTTCCTTTCTTTACATTTTCATTATTACAACACATCTATACTGTACTAACAGCTCCTTGTTTTCAATTCATAAATCAATTTAAAATTGATTTTTAGCTTTGGTTTAACCTGAGAAAAGTCACGACATAATGAGCATAAAGTTTTCAGAAATTTCTAAGCCATGCAGCGGGATAATCTGATTAAAGCAATTTGGCCTTCGGTCAACTTGTAAAACTAGTGCGATTTAGCAATATTATTCTTCAACATTTGCGAATTATCTTTTTGGGACAGTTTCTTGAATGAAAGCATATCGTTAATGAGCGGCAATACAGGCGTTAGAAGTGGTAATAACACTAGGGGGTCCGCAGTCCGAAAAATGCCAAATGAAACTTAATCCCTTTTGGTTGTAATAGGATTATTGAACCGGTCGTATTGAGCTTACCCCGGCACAAAGATGACGGCAATTACACCGCTTCTTTTGAATCCGAATCCGAAGATGCAAAATCCAGGTCAAAATATTATACAGTCCGCAAAACTAAATCATTCAAGAAATTTGTAAACTCCAAAACTCCATGAATGAATATTTCTTCTTGGTAATATTATCACTTTGTGTGGTAATTACTACTCAGCTAGCAACAAGGTGTTTGTATAATATTGCCCAAATTGATCAAAAATGTTAGGATTTAGACTTTCTCATCATCCCATCAAAAATTCTGTTTAATTCAATCTTTTAGAATTCAATGTAAAGGCGGTTTTACACTATCAAATTAGCTAGAGTTACATGTTACATTGATGGATTTGAGCCTGGGAAGGGGTTGCAAGAAAGTGCATCCTAAACAGCGTCTTCTTGGCTATCCGAATCCGTAAAGAAAATTTAAAAAAGATCATGTGTTCGGAAAGTATCCAGGATTTTACGTCGAATTTCATCAAAAGATCGGTGCTATCCATCTATCTAGCAGATTTGTTACAAGTTTAAACACGGCATATGACTCCATCTTCTGAACTTCATAATTATCAAAATAATAAACCGAATTGACAAAAATTGTTGGCATCTCCCCTCTACTTCCACTCGGAGCGTCGGAGCTATAGACTTGATGTCTTTTGATGACATGAAAATCCCTTTGAATGGTAGCGGCGTTGGTTAGTAGATGAATTGTAGCGGGGGACCGACCAATGAGCGAGCGGCACACCAAACGCGCCTCATTCATATAATACCCATGGAAGGTGCCGACACCCCTAGCGGCATCCGCAACCCCCTGGCGCGTCGGCACTCGGGCACTCGCCTTAAAAACGCTCGCCGCGCCGCCGGCAACCATCAGAATTTGTTCAACTATCTATCGGAGAACATCTCACCACCATTCTGCAGTTTTGCACTTTTTGCCCGCTTCCAAGCAGTTTGAGCAGTTTGCTTAGCGTTAGTGTTTGTGTCTTGTGTGTTCCGAACGCTTCGCCATCGCCATGGAAACTATGATCGCCAATTCTCAATCGGATATGGATTCGTTGTATTTGGGATCTAAGGGATCACCTCCTTCTTCATCAAGTAAGTTAGGCACAAAATATTGTTCTTTTCAATTTACGTTCTATATTTGTGCAACGTCCTTTCTAACATTTATTTTCTTCTAAAGGAATTTTGGATATACCATGCAAAGTTTGTGGTGATTTCTCCTCGGGGAAGCACTACAACATATTCGCATGCGACGGATGCGCCGGTTTCTTCAAGAGATCCGTGCGTCGCAATCGCCAATATGTGTGCAAAGCAAAGGCGGAAGGAACCTGCATTGTTGATAAGACTCATCGCAATCAGTGTCGAGCTTGCAGACTCACCAAATGCCAAGAAGCTGGTATGAATAAAGATGGTAAGTTTCCTTCAATTTTAAAATTGCTAAGGCTAACACGCTTCTCTCCATGTTTAGCTGTTCAACATGAACGTGGACCACGCAATTCCACGCTCCGTCGTCAGCAGATGGCCCATTTCTTCGATCCACGCGATCGCATGATGATCTCACCGACGGGTGCTCTGGACCTCGCCTTGCCCAAGCAGGGCTCCACGCCGCCGATGATGGAGCAGCCAATGATGACGCCGTCGGCGGCGTTCATGTGCAACCCGGCCGCCCTCATGTCGCGCATGCCCTTCCACGTGCCCCAATCGCAGTTCGTCCATCCGATGCTCTCCCCAGCGGCGATCTGCGAATCCGCCGCGCGGTTGCTCTTCATGAACGTCAAGTGGACGAAATCCGTGCCGACGTTCAACGCCCTCCCCATGCAGGATCAGCTCCTGCTGCTGGAGGAATCATGGCGGGAATTGTTCATTCTCGGCGCATCACAACTGCTTCCAATGGACCTCACCTCCTTGGTGCAGGCGTGCGGAGTGCTCCATCGCGAGCAGGACCATGTGGTGGGCTTCCTCCACGATGTCAAAGAATTCCAGGATACTCTGGCTAAAATCGCCAGCTTCCATCTGGATCCGCATGAGTACGCTTGCCTCAGAGCCATCGTCTTGTTCAAGACCTCCTTTGACAAGCCAACGAGCAGCGCCAGCAGTGTGTCGAGCACCTCCAGCAACGACACAAAGATGCTCATTGATCCAACGTCCATCGCTGGTGTGCAGGACCACACTCAGCTCACGTTGAACAAATACATCTCCGTGGCGTATCCAGCTCAACCACTGCGCTTTGGTAAAATGCTAATGTTGCTGCCGCTTTTGCGTGGTATCCCAGGCGATGTCATCGAGGAGCTGTTCTTCAGGAAGACCATTGGACCCATTCCGATCGTTAGGATTATCAGTGACATGTACAAATCCCAATCGCCAGAAACAACTGCTTAACTTCACAGGTAGTCAAAGGTAGTCAAAGTATTCAAACTTCAAAAATCTAAATTGATCGAAACTAAACTTGTTCAAAGCAGCAATAACCTCCACTGTGATTGTAAATAACTGTTATGTTTAGCTAAGAATTTAGGTACATATTTATGCATTAATGCAAAAAGCCAAAAACTGTTCAGGATAAAATTTGAATATACTATAAACTATAAAATGTAATGATAATCTTAACAGAGACAATAATGAAGATGCACAAAATAAAATTTATATTTATCCATCTGCATTACCTTTTTTACAGTTCTTAAACATTTCATATAAAGTCTGCGAAAGCTTCCTTTCAAAGGCAATTCGGAAGAGTATTTGGGAGGAGTATTGGGACTTGGGGACAATGCATTTTGCAAATGTATTTTTTTTTCATGACAATAGCTAATGGTGTACGACTTTTGTGCGAGTCCAGTCGAGCGAATGATTGGTCTACCTGATGGGATGTTGCGAGATTAGTCCTGATGTGAGATTAGCTCGCCGAGTTGCAAAGACTACAAAAAGAGGCTCAGAAACTAGAAACCATAGAAGAAGCTAACCTAACAATTCGAACCAAAAATATGATTTTCTAACCCAAAACGTTTTCAGCAACTAAATTTGAAAATATCACCAATACGAATTTCTTCAGCATATTCCGATGAAGAGTATATGTTAGTGTTTGCCCTGAGGTTTAATCCAGTTATGTATGATTGTTACTTATTGACTTGCCTTTGACATCTGGCAAAGACTTTGATATTCGATCCTTCTGCCTAAATTCCCAACCTTCATTCTCTTCACTTCTATTCACGTGAATCACTTCCAACCGCCGCTAATACTTCGCCAGTACAATACATTGCAAACGAAAATAATGCCACGCATTGTTGTCCAAGATCGTAATCAGACATTGCGCCTGAAGATATTGACATTAGGAATCATTCTCTTCACTCTCGGAGAGCAATCCCTGCTCTATATATTATTCCAGAGGGTCGCCATGGCAAGTTGGCAAGTTGCAAAGTTCTTCATTACACAGGGTATGAAAAAAATAGATATGGGATGGACCCTTTTTGTGAGATTCGCAACCCTTCGCGATGAGGTAGGGGCCTTGAATGCCCCGGAGGTGCTGCGCAACATCCCTTAATGAATTCACGACAGCCGACTGCGAGGAGTGGTTCCTGTCCTGTGCGAGCGTTGAATTTCAACGCGAGGGAAATTGTAAGTGCGACTATTTAACCGAGGATTAGCAATTCACTATTCGCAGGGTAGTCATCCCAAGCTTCCATTCTCATGAGCACTTCATTTGCAAGTTACAAGCCTAAGGATGTTATTATCATTAAAAATGCAACAGTATAATTAAATTTTTACCATTGTAATCTCCAAAGATAAAAAAAGTATCAAACATGTGGCTAATCATGTGGTTTCATCTTTGAATGTTTGAAGTATTCTGAAGAAGGAAGTTTGCTTCCGAATGACTGCATTTTGCGTGTGCGGCATGAAACGTAATACCACTGCTGCCAAAAAAAGTTCAAATGCGAAATTGCAACGTCAAAGCTCACCGCCACCACTTTAAAAACCAACTTTAGGAACTTGCAAACCATTGGGAAAAATATCAAAATTCTTTGTGGATTTACCGAAGCAGCAAATTTTGAAGCACTTTATAAATCTACTACGAATCTGTTTACGGTTTATGCAATTAAACAAAAGCAAGTGCTCCCTAAGTATTGCTATTACGTCAGACACGATCGATGCAATAGGATAGGGGAAAGATTGTGCGAGGTCTTTCTGAGATTATGCTTAATCCAAGATTCAACCGATTACCGATAATATTCATTCTCCGGCTGCATTAAAATATTAAAATATAGGCACGACTAATGTCAAACTGCTCAGGCACAGGCACAGTTGACAGTTATCTCTCTAGAAACTCAAAATGGAATCCATCAACCCATCAACTAATATTCTGCTAATATGAAGAAGTCAACTTGGTTTATCTTCCAAGGCTTATTGCAAATATAAATCCCATGTTACAGCTCAAGAAAACTTGAAACTACCATTTTAAAAATATTTAAGAGGGTATTGTTTTAAAGCTTCAAGAGCTTCCCAAAGGACCCTCTTTAATGTAACATAAATAATATAATATTTTCTGAACGTTACTTTTTCCTTTGTTGTGCCCCAAGGTTTAAATGTATGCTTGTCAAAGAATGGTCGGGTAATTGAACGATTGTTTCTCAATCAGGCTAGAAGGGTTGTTTGCGCCATTGCGAGGCAACAAAGCTGAATAATTGTAATCAACGACGACGACGAGGAAGGAGGATAACTGAGTGAGAGGGATTGCTGGTTGATTGAAGAAAGATGGGGTTTCATCACTGGGAGCTTTCGGTACAGCAGCAGCAGTTTGGTGGTAAACTGTCGATGACTCGATGACTCTCAACAGTCAATGGTGACACTTCACACTCACAGCTGGCAACAACTTACAACCCTGAGAGTTCAGCCCCCTTTTGGTTGATCGTCAATGTTACCGAATACCGACTTGTAACAGCAAAACTCTTGAGTGGTTGAATAGAAATGTTGCATTAATCAAGAGTTGCATCCAAATGCATTGTGATATAACGAATAATTAAAATGCAATAAAATTGAAGACGGAATTATAAGTAGTCTTGAGATATTTTTGCTCGGGTGCTTCAAGCTAAGACCAAAAATCAACACTCAAAGGAAAACACAATTTCAATGACAACCATTGAGAAAACCCCCTGCTCAATAGAGCAATAGTGCAATACATATCAAATGTTTTCTTAACGAATTAAATACTTTCCCAGAAAACATTTCTTTTAAACGAAATAAAATATTTTACTAAAAAAAGAACTGCCGTAGAACCAAAAAAATAAAATGTTTGAGCAACTTGTGTTACCTGAAGATGCCTGAAGTTAATCTCAGAGAGGATTAAAAGTCGATGCCAATTTGTCAGACTTGCACACGGCGGCGTGGACAACAGAAGAAATAGATAAGTGATGGGCACGCAAAATAAGGTAGGTATGTTTGGGCGTGCAGCAAGACCGGCCGGTATATTAGTGGAAGTTAATACTCGGATGAAGTGTTCACAGTGTATTGTAGCCGGTTGACCATACCAATAGAATAGGTGATGTTCGTCTGAGAAGGTCTTATAAAAAGCAGCGCGGTATGTACATCTTTGGGAACAAGAGGTAACAAATTTTGCGCTTCGTTTGCATTTGCATTTGCGAATTGTGGGATAAATGCCCACAAAAGAGACATGACCAGCAGAGAATGGGGATGAAGCGACGCGTAAGGTCAAAAGAAAGCCGACTCTGCACCACAAATAGAAACATGAGTAATTTTTGTTGTTTAATTATTGTTTTACCTCAAGATGTTAAAAACGGTTAATTTTTTATCACATGGGTTTTAGAAGCATCCACTTTTGAAATGGGTCACATGAGTGTCATGTCATTGATGTCATAATTGCATAGCGTTGTGATGGTCGTGATTTCGCTTGTGATGACACTCCCTACCCCGATATAGTCGTTAAAAAACTAATCCTCGTTTTGTAGGGCGTGCGGTGCAGTTGCAATAATAGGAACGTTTAGGGGATTTATCTTCTGGTCGCTATAGGGCCTATAGGATGATGGGACATCATAATTATTTAAATTGCCGCAAACCTAAGCGTGCTCGTGTCATGTCCTCGTGCCTGCCTCAATGGCATTAAAAATGGAACGGGATTAAGCCTTGCAGTTGCAGAAGAGGAGAAGACATGATTATGACAGCGAGGAAAATGACTCATTTGATTCTGGCGCTGTGCCGGATTTGGGTATCATAATAGGTCACGAGGCCCACAGGCAGTGTCCAATTCCACAGATCATCATTACATAATTGTGGGGTATGAGTGGGAATAAGATTCATCGTTGTGGTGGGAATTGGGAATTGGAAGTTATTTTGTCTTTGCTAATATCAGTGCGCAAAGTTTTTACAGATTTTTATCCCACGGGAATCTGTAAACACTTCAAAGTTTGGATAGTCTACAGTTCTACACTCGATACATTGGAGTTTAGATAATGCGGGCGGTTCCCATCAAGTTGAGAGTTGCGCGCGAAAGAGGAACAAGAGGAACAAGAGGAACAAGAGGAAAAAGGAATCGGAAATCCTGTAGGTAAGCCGTGCGGAATCGTTCACCATCAAAAACTTCACTGAAGTGATCCTCAATTGAAGAATTCGCAGCATGATGCACACCATGAGTGGCTAATTGATTTACCACCATGAATTCATAAATAAAACCTGTTCCTCCAAAAAACGTTCCATAAATTCCAAAAGATAAAATTTCTTAATTTTTTTATTCTAAATTTAGACACGTGTTGTGTGTACGACTTTGGTGACGTTTTAACTTTGTATTTTGACGTTTGGCATTCTTCTGCCCTGAATTCTAAAAGTCCAACAAACGTTTTCGGCTTTTGGCTTGGCTTTGCCTGGCTAGGGTTTTGGCTTTCCGTTTGTGCTACAAAGTTCTTCTGGTTCCTTTTTTATTGCAGTTGGTAGGGTCGGACGGAGGGTGAGGTTGGCTTGGACGAAGCGCAGTGACACAAAAAAAGGATTTCGCTAAACTGAGCGCACGCACAAAGCCGGAATCGCTACAAATCGCTCGACAATGGAGCAATGGACGCCGCAGCGCTAAGTACACGACATATGCACACACGACGCTCCACGACGTCACCATCCTCGACCAACTCTCGGCGTTGGCCGACTCTTCCATGGCCCTCGCTAACTAAGGGAGGATTAACAGTTTGCTCCGCAAAGATCACAGCTGCTTAGTTAAAATAAGTACAACGAGTGTAACAGCAAATTCATCAACCTTCAAAATGGCCCCTAAATGTTTCCTTCAAAACCAAGCCTTGGGAAATATTGGTATTTGTAAAATAAGATCTCGAGTAATTCTCCTTTTTGCTGGATGATTCGTATTTTTGATATTAAGAAACATTTTAGTTTTGGGATCATTTTGTATGGGATGGTACCATTTACCCTTGTTACCTTGTTTTGAATAGGACGCACCGCACCATCTCTTCCATGGTGTATATGAGGCCCTTTCAATTTTTGGTCTTTTTTCCTCTCGTGATTGAGCCAGCATTGCTTTCTGCCCTCAGTATGCGCCTGTGTGTATTTGGATTTTGGACAAATAATAGCATCGACGGTGACGTGCAGCCGACATAATGAAGTTCGGTACAAAGTGACCTGCCTTTTCAACACTGCATTATTAAGCCATACATCAATCCCTCTAGTCGCGGGACACCACTCTCCCAACCCCCCTCTGCGGATGTCACTCGGTCGGATCGGAAGGGGGCCAGATTCAGCCGCGGCTGGGTTACACCCGATCATTAGGATGGCCATTTTTGCGAGCAGCGGCAATCACTTACCCAAGCCACAGGAAAGGGGGTGTGCAAATGTCGACCATGGACCTATTAGAGACTGAGAAATGCGATAAATCAATTTTCTTACTAACCTTACCATTTTTTCGACATTCGTCATTAGTCGTTCTCTTTGGGTCTTTGGTATCTTTTTGGGATTTGGATTTAGGACCTAGTTTAGAGATAACTCTTTTTAACATGGAAAAAGTTTTTTCATGGTCTTTTGTCAACTTTGGCTAATAGAATGTTGATCTTTGTGTGTTTGCTGTGCATTTTCTGGTTTTGTCTGCGGCTTCTTTTATGGCTTACTCAACTTGGTGGCGACTGAACGCCCTCCCGCGAAGAAAGGGGTGTTTTGTCATGGATTGTCACACAATGTCACACAATGAAGGAAGCTGCCAAATAATGGTAATGTCTTTTAATCCCTTTGCTTTGAAGTCTTCATTACAAGCCGCAAGAAATGACCATGGTCACTATTTTTTGCATATTTCAAAATATGAACTCTTATAATCGTATAAATATATTGTTACAATCTGACCCCATTACTTTTTACCATAAAATGGAAAATTATTGTTTACATTATTGTTCACCGTGTTATCACTATCATGATAATCGTACTGCGCATCCAACTCCGGATGATAACTGCCGTCATCTTCGGGAAGATTGGGATCTTGTTGCAGATTTGCTAACGGATGTTGAAAGCCTTGAGGTTGTAGTGGTTGCAGTACTTGCAGTGGTTGAGGTTGATACACTGGTTGATAATTTTGTTGCACTGGTTGGTATTGGAAGTTTTGTTGAATTGGTTGTTGAATGGGTTGCTGCTGAACTGGAGGTTGATAATATTGCGGTTGTGGTAATAGTTGTTGCTGTTGAGGTTGCTGTTGCTGTTGAAGTGCAGGTGGTCTAGTTCTCCTCTCCTCCAGAGCAATCCCTTGATTTCCCTGACTTTGACTGTACACTGGCGCAGCATTGTAATTGTATTTGGGCGTCACTCCCGATCCGGCATTATAGTTGTAGTTCACTTTCAGGCCAGTGGGATCAGTGTAAGTGAACCGACCCACCACGTGTCCTCCGGGTTCACCCTTCGCCGCGTGCGAGATGCCATCCTCAGTACGGTAGAGGAACCCGAAGGTTCCATCTACTTTCGGTTCGTTCCTCGTGTCTTGGAGAATGGTCGGATTGTACTGTTGTCCAAACGAAACTGTTACAACCAAGGAAATCCACTGGAATACACGCAAGAAATGTAACAGCATTTTACAAACAGAACCTTCACTTGTAGAACTTACCAAACTAAATTTTAACAAGATATCCATTATTGTTGCACTTCTTAATAGTTAACTTTGCAACGTTTGCTTGCTTTTAGTGCTGATGCGAATTGACTGAAAAGCGGCGCCAGAGTTATCACTTTATATAGTTGTTAACAATTATGGTGGCAGCAGTGGAGAGATGCCGGAACGAACCGGACGCGGAGGAGAGCAAGGAACGCGCCGCACGCAAATCTCCATAAAATCTGCGCGCCGATAGTAAAACACGCACCAATCGCCTAGAAGCTAGATTAATACCAATTCGATCGGCGTAATGCAATCCGATGTAATTGTAAGCCAACCGCTCCTATTCAACATGCCAATCGACATGCTTCTCCATCTGAACTAAATAGACCTACTTGGATCTTACTGAGTCAGGTCAGTCTTCTACAAATCCTATATTGTTACTCCCATAAACATAACATCTGATTAACTGACTCTTAGTCCAATACTGGTGTATGACTTACATATCGACCCATTAAATTGATAACTATGGCACAAGGAGAATACAATTAAGAATTATATGCATCTGTTAGAAACATGTGTAGTGCATTTAAATCCGCGTGTAAGGCATGCAAATGATAATGAAATTTATTGCATGCGTGATGTGATGCAATGTCTTTGCTTGGATACCGCCCGGCGCTTAATTATCGTAGCAATTAATAATATTTAATTTATGATTATGATACACATTGTGCAGCACAACGCATTATTAATCAGTTATAACGACATATAAAACTGCATTCGAAAAATGCGAAAAATACTATTTATAATCACAACTCGCTGAAAGTACAAATAATGCATATTAATTAATTATTTCAATATACTATTCACATTGATTAATTAGCATGTCCAGGTTAAGTGATATAAATATTTAGTAAAACTGATTAAATTAATGTTCATTGAATTGATTGAATTTTCGAATTGTCTTTACTTTAAATTTAAGATAAGTGAATAACCAGTTTTAACAGGAGTTCACTCTACTTTACTATAGTGGACTTGTGCCTTTGTTGAGTAATTCGATTAACGATTAGAAATGCATGCGCGGCACGTTCGAAAATTCCTCATGCACGCTTCCTGCATTTGTGCCATTTCGCTATGAATATTCTTTATAATACTTTACTATTGCATTATGATGAAGCCAGCTTTCGATATAAAGGTGATTTTCTAACTTTCGTTTTCGATCAATTGGCAAGCAGAACAATAAATCCTATGGGTTATAAATAACAATTGTTCAATAACAATCGTAAAATTTAGCATTTGTGCATGATTTGGAAAAATGATTGCAAAAGGTTGCACCGTTTCCAACCATTGCATGTTTTAATTGCTGGTGGACGTGGTGGTACGGTTGAATTGATCGGTTGATTGAAACGTGAATAATTAGAATGTTGTAACTGCGTTGAGCAGTATACGAAGCTGCGAAGAACGAAGAACGAAGCACGCTAGTGCGTTTTATATCATGTGCATACCACAGACCTGTTTCAATAAACGCAAATGCCAAGTTCAATGCGATTTTTATACATTTACAAGAACCCAGTTGACGAGCCAAACAACCTTGTTACGAATTTAATCAGTGGTTTAAGCAATTCAATCGACATGCAAGCAAAAATTACTTATAGATATGTCTGGC
>JARJDQ010028722.1:0-13406 GCA_030264215.1 Geostiba sp. GC000077
CATAGTGTTTTAGAAATCAAGGAAATACACACAAACAATGCGTGAACACAATGCGTGATCAAATTCTAGTTTGCTTTGGAAAATCCAAATTGCATGTAAATCATATGGGGCCCCGTTTTTTCACACGTGAAAAATAGGTTTTGCATTTGATTTGCAGTGATTCTTCACGCACTGTTTAAAAACGAAACAATTCACGAACGATTATTCGTGCGCAATTGCACTCTTTTTAATGTATTTGTAGAATAACGTTTGAAAAGAGTGCTGTGACCATATAAATGTTCAGGAACATGGTCACCATGGTAATATCAGTGACTCTCCTTATCAAACAGACTTTATAACAAAAATCACATTGCTTATGTATTTGACAATAAACTTTGTTTTCGTGTGACAATAGCTTCTGAAAGAAAGTTGACAATTATTTTATGTTTTATCATTTTACAAAAAAAGACGTGTTTTTTTCAGAGGTCAATTCAGAGGACAATTATGTCTGCCCTCTACCCCAGTGACCCGTTAATAAGAGAACTGAAAGGTATGCTCCTTCTATAAAGCGTAAATATAGGATTGCTGTCATTATCCTGTTCTGTTAAATTTCCACCCAAATTAACAGGATATACCGCCAAATTTTTGAAATATTATAATGAAGGATTGCCCGTGACCGATTCACATCCATTGTTGCTGCACTTCGAAGGCTGTATGGAAAATATTTGCTACTGCGGAATTAAAGCACATGCCCTGCTATTTGGGTACCTCTGGGACGGCTCGCCATGGCGTTGGATCGCAAAGACCAACGGGTCTGATGATTTTTTTGATGAGCGATATCAAATCGCACGGGTTATAGAGAGTGTCAATGAACGCAAGAATCTTGCAACCACCAATGGAAAATTTCGTCTTGCTATACGACACTGTCTAGTTCGAAAATGTCTTCACCTCCCGTTTGAACAGCTGGTATATTTACAGTTCAAATGATTCTTCTTATGCTGATAAACGGTTGAGTGTGTAATTTGCAGCTGACTACTAAGACAGCTGAAAAATACTATATGCTGGACTCTATTTTTGCCGATGAAATTCTTCTTCAAATCCTCCTTTCCGTAATTTATCAACTGAGTAAAATTGAATTTAAACTTGATCTGGACAATTCTTCGCTGTTGGACTTCTCGTGGGAATTGCCACATGTTGTAAATGTTGAATTGGTACCAACAGTGGATCTGGGAATGTCAATGGGGTAATTAATGTTCAGCCTCGCATCCTGGCACCCTTAGGGAACATCTTCTTTGTTGTTAAACTTATGATTTTTCAGTTTTGCTTTTGGAAAGACGATTATATTAAATATACCGTCCAACAGCGTTGCTTACGACTGCGTAAGGCCAAGTAATAAACTTCGCTGCATTTTGGGATGTTTAAGTTATAATTTCTAGCTCGACATTAACGTAGGGGACGTTGTGGAGGCAATTAATGGAGAATACATCAAGCCAGCACATCACAGCAATTTGAACTCTCTACTAAAAACAAATCGCTGCAAGCCCGTGACCCTAACCCTTATAAAAGCAATTCACCCACGATCTGATACTTGCAGAGTGCATCCTGCCATGATTAAGTTCTACAAGGAAGTTAATTTGGATGTGGAGTACGTGCGGGAGTCCTTGACACGCGATGGCGAACGTAGAAAATCCTATACCAGGGGCATTGCTGCGTTGTACGTAACCATCACTCCATAGTTTACCCTCAAGGGGTGCAACACAGTATAGAAACTTTCTAGAAATGGTTTTAAGGTTACATACCTGGGAAACGTATTGGTCGGGCGGAATAATGATGTTAAAGCGATTGACAAAGCATACGCTACATACCTGTGGGCTGCGGCGGCGGCGACGGCCGCATCCGTGGGCGATGGTCATAGCGCGCTTGTAAGCAAGATGAAGCACGATGTGCTTTTCGAAGTTGGCGAATTGGGCGTAAAGTTCGTCGACTTGCAGAACAATCGAATGTTAGAACAACACATGTTTATGGAAATATCTGCGTGTTCGGGAGTAATTTTATTGCCGAATAGTATTGCGTACATTGCTGGGTAAGAAAGTCTTTGATTACACACAACGCGATAATTTTAGTTCTTCCTCTATTTCAGAAAAGGCAGCTACAAGCAGGGGCAAAACAGATGCTACTTCTTTATGGCAACAAATCCTAGTATTGCAATTAGTGTTCTTCAATTAATGGGTAAAGAAAAATCCAAATGGAATGTCATTTTTTATATTTGCTTTTAATATTTTTAGGGCAGGGTTTTCGCAGAACATGTTACGCCGTATAAATATTCTAGATAAATCTTACGTCAAAAGTAATACTTATCGTTTATGAGTATTAACCTGGGATATTCAAGCCATCCACCATGAATTATATTTTCTCTTCTACATAAATTCTACACAAATAAAGGATTTACACAAAATTATTAACATTTATTAAGAAAATAATATACAATAATATAATACATATATCACAATAGTATCAATTAATAAATTTCGTTTAAAATAACATGGACAGTCCGCGTCGGTACGTTATTCTTCATATGCTATATGTTTATAAGCTTATACAAAGTTCTAATTTAATGTAATTACTTAAATTTGAGCTTTAAAATTCGATATAAAATTTCTGATCGTATCAAAAATAAACGTAATGTACAAACGATACGTGTGGGTTAGTAATTAATTATTATCATACATCTAAAGACTATTGTTATATATATTTTGTAAGAATGCAAACTTGTGTCCTCTTCCATGACAGCAAACAATGATATGTAAGTTTTCAGATGTGTCAATTTGCGATTTGAAAGTGGATACTTTTTTGTGCGTCATGGTGTCGCCGGTCAAACAAAGCAACATCATATTCGTAGCCACTGTAGCCGGTAATGTCAACTATACTAATTGTTATGCGCGTGCAAGATATGCACATCTACATATGTCAGATGTGTCACATTGCCGCACAGGTCACCAGTCGCCAACACACAAATGGAACAAGCTTTGCATTTGTTTACAAGTGGCCGTAATGCCTATAAGTAGTTAATGTTTGATCCTCGTGCATGTTACACATATAAACATGAATACAGAATTTAGTCACTCGGATGACTCGATTAATTCGGTGCGCGTTGTTGACTTACAAATGGAAATTTACCAATCTAAATACTCGACTTCTGATTTCGTTAGTAGGGTGTTAGAGATACGACTTAGTTGGTGGGTTCAATTGAGTCAATCATTGAGTGGTATTTGCGCTAGGCTTAGATTTTCTCAATTTTATCGATGAGATAGTCACGAGAGCCCATGTCGCTCGACGTGCATTGGCAGCTCTCGCGGCAGCTGGAATCGCTGCAGAGGCTGTTGTTGCGGGAGTCGCAGATCTGGATGAACTCCTCGGCGATCATCCTGTCCAGGCCGGTGTAGGTCTTCGCCACGTCGGCCTCAGTGAGCTGCTTTTCTTTGGATTTGCTGCGCGAACGCGAACGGCTGGTCCTGCTGTGTGCTTTCGGCACTGGACGATCGCGCAACAAACGGCGATAATGATGCTAAAAAAGGATCAGCATTTAATTTCACAACTCACATTTGGATATACACTTGAATATCTACATCGCGTGGTAAAGATGGTATGATTGGCGATGGTACTGGTCCAAGTGGGGCGGGAATCAACGGATATACAGCTGGTCCCAGCACTGGTTGCGATAGAAGGATGGGCAAGCCGCCGGAATGCTGAAAATCATTGAAATGTTTGGAATTAGGCACTTAATTAATTGATGCCCATTCTAGGTGCTAAGAAAGGAAAGTGCTATAAATCAATAACATTTAACAAATTATATGCCCATTATGGTTGAATATTAAGTTGGGCTTGGTGGAGGTGCTAACCGGCAAGCCAAGAAACGTAAGAAGGAATCTCGTATCGTGATATCAAGATTTATCGTCGCCGAAGTCGAGTGCCGGCCTCCGAATTCCAAAATTTCACTTTTAACTTTCCCTTATTATTTGACATTTATACATTATCTCGAAAATGTCGGTCGGATGTCCAGATAAACGACATCTAACCGGTTCGGTACGAATTTAAATTACGGTTCGCGTGCAACATCACCGCATTATTTAAATCTCATTTTAAGTACATATCTACAGGTGTCCAAGCTTCTCTACTTTTCTGTACTGAAGAGTGAAGATGAATACACTCAACACTCACCAATAGTTCTAACAGTTTGTATGTCATGAAGCCAAGCAGCAAGTGCTCTACATACCCACGAAAAGTATAGGTCAGATCTGCCATTTAATGTTTCTTTTTTACAGTTTGCATTTCTTGATAACACTTGTTTCGGATAGGAAACAATTGATGCATGAGATTAGATCGCGCAATCTGTGGCAGCGAAAGCATTGCGTTTGCGATTTTCGAATTCAACCAGGAACGTGCTTTTTTGATTGGCGGCGTCGCTGTGAAAGTTATTTTTAAGCGAAGCGTTGATAGTCGCCAATACGATTCGCGCCGGCGAAAAAACCTAAATGCGATTTATTACCGCGGCACAACGTATTAAATGAATCGTTGAAATGTTCGAAACGCTTCGAATGCATACAATTAAAATCTAGCTAGATTCGCCGGCAATATAGCTCTGCTGCTCACTGCTCTGCATGAAACGAAACATTTCAACGATTTTCTTCGTTCGATAAAAGTTAATGAAAATCGTAAATTGTGCTATGTAATCAACGCAGACGTAAAATGTAACTACCAATTTCAAATCACAACTCAACTTCACACTCACAATGTTTCGAAGACGAAAAACAAAGGAAGATTGAACTTAATTTACATTTGAAATTTCTTTAAACACTTGTCCTGGCATGTTGTCATGATCGTAATGTGGGTTTCGGCATCTTGTTTTCATCGCGAGTTCGCGCTTTCAGCGAGCCAGAGGAAGAAGTGTGTCATATCGAAAGTGTTTGGGCTGTAGTCTCGTTTTCGAAAGGTGCGGCTCGAAGATCTCGTACTCATTTATTATGTTCACTGTGGACCATAGAATATCCACTTCCACACACCACTTCTTCGGCCGTTTAACTCACAACTTGTTCGAGTTCCCTCCGACGATCAAATCGCTGCCGACCAGCACATAATATTACTTCTTCTACGCGCATCAGGAGCATTATTAATGAATGAATTAGCTGCGGAGAAAAGATTACGGTTCAACTGCGTCCAGCGCCGGCGGCGCATTGCGCGTTTCTACGAGTCGAAAGTTAATTTATAGTAGAAAAAAGGGAAAACGAATCCCCGAAGGCAAGTAATTATTTGTCATGGCGAAATTCACGAAGAACTGTACAAAACATCTCCTCGCCGTACGCATTGGCATTTTTTACCATACCATGTACCGCTAATAATTTCAATGATTATTATGCAACTGTATCTAGTGGGAAGCCATCAATCACGAGTCAAAAGTTGGGACCAACGATCAAATGCTAATTGTAATAAACACAAAGTCCGTACTAGGAGTAAACGCAGTAGAGAATTAATTGCATTTTGTACAAATTCCATTTATTCTCCTACTCATCTCTTTCTCTCGAGTGCTTCAGCTTTGCATCTTGCATTCGGAACTTTCTCTTTCGATATAATCACGATCCTTGTACGTGTGGAGTGTTGGCTATTAAACAGGACACCACTTTCAGGAACTCGCTGTTTGACACAACAGACAGTTAAAAATCACTGCACGATTGTTGAAAACTGAAAATATCCAACGATTCCAGCGTTATTTTTCCTATATGCATTATATCAAACCAAAACGTAAAGACTTTCAATATATTGTAAATATGCATTGAACATAACGAAATGTTAAATCGTAACTTCTCGCCTAGGCCTGCCTAGTTGCTTCTGAAATGAGGCAAATGATGTGCGTATTATTTATTCGTTCCGAAGCGTGCGCCACGATAAACGTACATCACATCTGCAGCGTGCTGGACGGCGTAATGGTTATAATTACGCTAACAAAGTGCAAGAAACAACTTCGGCCTGACAAGATGCAAATGCGTCCGAATCGCGAGCCGCTCGACTTGGTCGTGAGTGCAGATGAGACCTCTGTGATATTTTACGATGTTTGCGCTCTTCGCTTAGCAGACGAATGCTAATTGCAAACGAGTGGAGTCCCACTATTCCAAATTTTAATGCATTATTGACTAACTTTCGAAACTTCTATAGGCTCGTGCAGTTTGGAACCACTACAAAAGCAATTTGAATTTGAAGGCAAAAGGGATTTTAAAGTTATTGCTGCGACCAAATTCAACATTGTAATGGTTTGTATTCTTATTTGTTCATCGGTTATTGCAAAAGGAGAACACAATTTGAAATTGTAATCGCTTCAAAGTGCAAGAGGTCGTACTAGGCGCGTAGACCAATCAGGAATCAATTGGACATTTTTGGAAAACATCACCGAAACCCACACATATACAAACATTTTGCGTTAATTAGGTTGAGTGGTATCTATTTGCTCATGTCTTGCAGGCGCTGGCTATTTGCCGCAGGAATGCCCAGGAAATAAGAAAGCAGAACGACTGACACTCCAACTAGGCGCATACGCGCGCGTGAAAAAACACTACACGAATATCAAACATTTGTGTAATCAGATAATCACCAATATATGATGTATACTGATGTATGTTTGATACATATTACAACTTAATTGCACATCTCACAGTGCGCATGAAACAATGGGTGTCGTGCTAAAATGCTAAAACCAGAACCAAACAAAACCGAACAAAAATAATTGCGACACTTGCATATTACATAAATATCAGGAAAAGAAAACGCATGCGGTTGCTTTGTCCCAAGTCCCAGCTGAAGTCCGCTGAATATGTTCACAAGCGTTCATTTATAGCAACAGTGTGCTCAAATACACAAGAAAGCAAAAAACATCAATATCTACGGACGAACAAGGAAAAAATCGAATGGGGACGTAAAGTCGACGCGGCGCGGCGCGAACGTGAGCAATTAAAAACAAACGCTGGTTATTAAGTTTGGAGTATTCATCTAGCTACAATCTACGCCGTATTCTGTACGTTTTGATGTGATAATAAACATATACGATGGATGTAACGAGGCGCGCACCACGTAAATAACTCTTCCTCGTTTTCTTCCGCGGCGTCTCGAGATGAATGATTTTGTGGTAGGACTGCGGACTGTGGCTGAGCAATCCGCATTGTGGCAATAATTCCGTGCGGAATGATTGCGCCACAGATCTAGTCGCTGATGTGTTGGTGTTTAGTTCTAGTAACGTGTGAAGAAATTTGAAATATGAAAACAATGACTGATTATTATTATCGTGCAAGAATCGTTGCGGCATGGCGTTTACATTGCAGATTGCAGATGTTATATTAATCAAATACAAGAAGCAAACTGCTGTTCAGTATTTCAATTAAACGCACCATTTGTTCGCACAAATGCTATTCCACGCGTGACGCTTCATATGTGTTTTGTAAGCTATGTCGTCCGTGTTAATGGGAATTAAGTAAATTTTAAGTCAACATATTCAATACTGATTGAATATTGCGAAGTGCCACGCATTCGCAATTAGAAAATTAAAGACACTCGTTTCACATCACGTTTGTGCTAAGCGCTATGTAAATGAAAGTAATTATGATGCGAAATATTCAGCAAAATTCTTTGCCATTCCAAGTCTCGTGGTGCGGCATGGGTGCCAAGCCTCTTCGGCGGCGATTTATAAACTTTATAAATAACCCGACAGCGCGGCTTGGGAAATAGGTACATATGAGGAACGTTAATTTAATAATACATATTAATACGTGCGTTCCAACGTGTGTTCCAACGATGGCGACGCACGTTGGCGACGTGTGCTGTCGTATCGGCATGCGCATTAACGCGGAGATTAACAGCGATAATTATACGAGAAATTTACGGGCGGCGCATTTTATTTATCTTGGGATTATCAATACAGGCGTTTGATCCATTCTTCATTCTTCGCGATGGCCGTTCAATGAGTAACTCACGTGCGCGCATGCTAGGTCTTGTGTTTGTGCAGTCAGTGGTTTTTCAATTACAAGGTAAACCACTCGAATCTCTGGTATTCTAATGCAACGTTTTCACATTCCTAGCTGCCAGTACTACCACAATAAATTAATAAAACTTTTTGACGTTGGATCCTTGGCAAAAATACAATTTCCAAGACCTAAACTCTCAAGTCATACATGCAAATTTTTCTCTTTTATTGTATGTAACTTTTGATCATAACAAGTTGCAACCTTCAGATTCAAACGTCTGTCTTTTGTTTATATTTCCTTAATGTTTTTTTTGAAGGTGTGGAGTGCAGCTTCTCAAACTCAATGCTGCATGACATGCCTACCATAAAAGCACATAAAGAAAACAAGAACCTAATAAAATTGCTCAAAATTCTAACCAGAGATATGCTCTCTAAATTGTCCCTTACTGCAACCCCTCCGGAAACCCCTCAGGAAATAGTCCTATCATCCTCAAAGTTTGGCAATTTCTTTAGTTTCAAACGGAAAAGAAATGTTTTTAAAGTTTAGCATAAAGTTACCCCTTCTAAGAACAAGAAGTGCCATACTATGAGTACTTTATAATGTTGATATCTTTTGATATTTTGCAAGCGTTACAAACTGCCATAACGAAAACATTTTCTTATAGTAGTCTAGGAAAGTGAAACTTACAATTTCACAAGTGATACCGGATATTCAATACAGCAACATACTGAGCACGAAAATAACGTAATGTTCCAGCACGCCACTTGCCCATTCCGAATCTCAGCACAATGCAATATTTATAAATATAGAATTTCGGATAGGTGGAACATTATTGTTGATTTCATACGGTTTGAAAATTCCCGCAAGTATCAATTACGTTCGCAAGCACGTAGCGGCATTCATTCAATGCGAAGCCCCGAGACAGCATACAAGACTTCCCGGAAGAATATCTAAGGCTTCGCCATCGCCTGGGCCACTCGCACGGTAAGTACGACTATCGCAAAATTACATGCTAGATAGCTATGCAACTAATGCCAACAGAACAATTAGTCATCGAGAAGACGCATCACAATTAACGTACGATAAGTATGTCTAAGAAGCAATGTATTTACTTCTCTTTCCAAGAAAAGCCAAGAAATTCTTAAATTTTATATACGATATAGAGATGATGTTACGTTGCTCTTAATTTATATCACGCAACGTGTCAAATGCTGAATGCTGCATGACCGTTTAATGCGTAAATAAAACAAATTAAAGCGGCCATTACGTGATTAATTCCAAATTTGTAGAAGATTATTGCAGCACTGAGCACTTTAAACATCA
This sequence comes from Geostiba sp. GC000077, assembly GCA_030264215.1. Lineage (NCBI taxonomy): Eukaryota > Metazoa > Arthropoda > Insecta > Coleoptera > Staphylinidae > Geostiba > Geostiba sp. GC000077. Next base: position 9,306 of record JARJDQ010028722.1, read on the forward strand.
CGATTGCCTCGAAATATATAATTCAAGTAAAAGTGCTTTGAAAGCGATGTTCTTAGAAATCACCATGAAAATGTCATGTAACTAAACTGAAACTGCAAAATAGTGAACTATCCTATAACTTCCTTCATATTTCTTGGCCTGAGAATCGAGAAACACGCTAGTTATGAATTAAATTCATTGCAATTTCCTTGGGTTCATTTTAACTCCTTACAATCTTACAATCTTACAATCTTACATAATCGCAATAATATTGTGGATTGTGGTAACCACAAGTCCACAATGTTATGAGAGGATTGGTTGATGGTTGATGGACTTACTTTGCTGTGTCGTCCCAGCGTGGACGGTGCATGCACGACGTAGATCTGCGGTTGGGCGCTCTGCATGGATTGTTTGCCCAACCACGAGTTGACCAGGGCGTCCCGTCCGCCGATGCGCAGGTTCTCGTGCAGATTTTCGTCGGCGGCGGACTGGCGGAAGCAGGGGCATACCAGGCGCGCGGTTTTGTAGGAGGCGATGGCGGCGCAAATCGTCTCCAGAGCGGCGATGACTAGCAGGCCGACATTGGACAATAATGCAGGATAATTCGATGGTAACACTTCGACGATATCTTCGGTAACCTGCAACAATGCCAACAATATTCAGATACATCATGTTGTCGTTTAGTCGTAGTGACATAATTATGTTCTATTTGGCCAAGCTGATAATAGAAACTACTATTAATTGCTTATATCAATCATGGTCCATAGGCGACATTTCATTTCCATCGTTATTCAGTAGGCTGATGTGCCTGTGCTTGATACGCCACACCATTGTCCGAGAGACGTATTGATGTCGATTGCGCGCGGCAATAAAAATTTCTTTTCGCCGTCGTGCCTGTAACCTACATAACTTTGCTCAATTAAAATTCACCTGCGCGCGCTCACAATGCGGCCGGTCGGCACATGCATAATGCGCGCCCGATGCTTGTGCTTACATACTTGTACTTTTAATTCACAATCAAAATTTCGCGCAGAACGCGCTGCAGGTCCACACGAGGGCGCGACAACTAACCATCCAGTGATCCAGGCATACAGCGCAGTTAACTCTCACTTCAAAGCACGAGGCGTCATAACTTAAAACTTAAAACTTAAACCAACTGGTTCACCACGAGCGCCGGTTTTAATGAGAACACGAAGTAGTGTAACAACTGTAACAAGTGTAACAAATACCGAATTGGAATGTTCAAAATGATCGTTACAGTTTCGCTTTCTGCTTTTCCAATTTCTTTTTCAGTTCGTTGTAAGCAATCAATTCTTTCAACTTCAAATTTTCTTCGTTTATGTGCGCCTTGCAAGAGAAAACGCACGAAGTTCTGATTGCATGGACACTGGATGTGATTGGGTTGAAGTGTACTTGTACTTTCAAGAATGTGGCCTTCTTCAAGTCGCATATAAATCTATCTAACGTGATTTGATTTTGACCGAATGAAGTCGAGATTATTCATGCAATTTTTTAAATGGCTGAGTAGCGGTGAATTTACAAGTGATATCAATTTGCGGCACATGTCAATTACTGGGCCGCGTGCAAGACGTCCTTGATGAGTATTCATAAGTGATTATTATAAACGTATGGTAATCCAAACAATGCATCAGCATGTGACTGAACGTGCCGATTGGCATTTATAAGACGTGTATCTGTTTCACTGAACACTGAACAAATCTTTCTTGTATTTCAATACAATTTCAATACCTTGCAATAGTTTGCGCATCACATTTTTTGTGTTGTTACTATTTTCGTATTGTTGCAAAGTTGGTGGCGTTGCAAACGTGTGCGAATGATGAAAGAAGTACGGCGAACACGTCGAAACTTTGTTACCAAACCCATTATATGGGCACGTAATGGAATGTTTTCGAATCACGTTTTTCGCATTTTCTTGCGCTTTTTTGCCGCGCGGCACGTTTACATGTGATACGAGCTGTCCCACGAAGAATCTAACCGTAAATTAAAAGCGTAGTGGGCCTTGCAATTTTTGCGTTTTGCATGCAACCGTAGGCTTGGGTTGATTTTTGCGTTTCATTCGCAGTCGGCGCTCTTGTGCCATACCGAGCGCGCCTCCACCACATACTCCACGCACTGCAAAACACAACATGCAACATGAAAAAATATGAAATAATTGCGCGCATCGTTCGCACCGAAACTGTGATTTAGCGATTTAAACGATTCATGGCCATGGGAACGCGAAAACTCCTTGAGACTTGGTGCATGTAATAAATGTCGACGTATTACTCACTTGCGCATTGCTCTCGATAATCTCGCTTTTGTGCACGTCCCGCGCGAGCCCGGTGGCGGCTAGGACGAGCACCAACTGGGCAATCGCCAGCGTTATCATGTTGAGGGTGAGCGAGACGGTCTGCGCCACTTTCTGCGCTCCTGTTCGCAGCGGACACCAACTTTTGGCCGCGGCAAGGATTCCCGCCGTCCCGGCACTCACTGCAAGGCATCCACCCCATAATCCTCCTCCAATCTGCAATAAAGTAAGCAATAAAATGTAAAAGAAAACCGTTACACAAGAACAAGTACACGTGTTTAGAATTATTAAATAAAATCATTATTTATCATTAGTCGTTCGACACGACATTCAGATACGTACAAGACAGTCACCGCACTTGTATCGCTTTGGGTTCTTCATTTCATAATGATAAATATTATTTTACCTCGTACTTGGGCACACCATTAGAGAGATTATGCGTATCAAATAAACAGGCGCCGTGAGGCCTATGAGTAACTTATATCATGTTCCTCTTCTTTACCTCAAGACGAAAAACTAATCTCGACCGAAGCGAAAAAAAAACGAAAAGGAGCAGTTTTTAGCCTCCTAATAGACGAATGCGTTCGCCTCGAGACATTGAACACATGAGTTTGGTTGAGTAATCATATATTGGGTTATTGTAGTGTGCGCTAAGTCACAATCAGTTGCAATGTTCTTGGGAGACGGGTGCGGTAACTATAGCTACGAAGGCAATTTAAAATAGTTTATGTCTGATTAAATCTTATTAGTGCTGTTGTGAGACTGACAAATTATTGGTTTTTGTTTTGTTTTTGCTTTGGCTTTTGAGTCATTGACAGTGACCAGACAAAAGTAGCGCAATGGAGAGTACCAAAAATGCGGAACAATCGAGCAAATAAAGAAATAAAAAATATGTTTAATCTTTCAATGCCAGAACTCCGTTTGCTTACGTGAGTGCAAATTCAAAGTAAGTAAAAGTTTCGAGCTTAATACGACGCGGCGCGGATTAAATCAAAGCTTATTAATGCGTTTATATGGTGTACTAATTGATACTTCTGCCGTTCAGCCGAGCAACGGACGTTTGGATGCTTTTGATGAGGATGCAGGAAGTGATTAAAAAAGAATTAACGTAGTCTTTTCTCAACTGGTCTTTACGCTGCGCTGCGACGGCAAGAAAGATGAAATGGAATACGAACGCAACGAAAGGAAGCTCAAAATGCATCATGCGTCAATGTTGTCTATGATTACGTTGTCTTGCTGCTTGCACTGTTTTGACTTGGTTTTGTGATGGTTTTGTGATGGAAGCTGGTTAGGTTTTTCAACAGTCGGGGGGCAATCGAAGTTGATTGCGCTGCGTTGAAGTTTCCTCCGATTTGCGCGGGAATTGGAGAAAACAAGGTATAAAAAAGTGATGTTCGGGAAGCTGGGATGTGCGTGCATGCATAATCGATTTGCTACAGGTCCACGGCTGAACACAAAACAGCACAACTATTATACAGGAACCAATTCTGTGCACGAGGGATGCATGCAACCTTTCGTTTTCCACTATTTCCGATTTTCAACTCGATGCGTCACAAATTGCAAAAGTGTAACAGAAAAGGGGAAGACAAACGTTCGATTTGGAGCTGCACCGCTTTACAGGGTGTTAATAAACAAACTTTACAGAGCTTGGTGGGTGATAGGGGACATCAAAACAAGAAGAAAAGTTGAATACACGAAGGTTCAATACTCAATGGTTCTCGAGATATACCGCTTTAAAAATTTTTTTTATGCTTAAATATTGTATGCGATATTGCGTTATCTGGTTGTTTGACGGATAAATATGCATTGAATAG
>JARJDQ010028727.1:0-10282 GCA_030264215.1 Geostiba sp. GC000077
GATTAAATAATAGTGTCACTTTCTCTACAAGTATACAAGTAGAAGCAATAAATAAATATAAGACGATGTTAAGATTAACTTTATATAACAATGCTATGATTTAAAGGTTAAAGTTTTTAAAGTTTCATTTGTATTAATTCTTCGCTAGACATATTGTATATGTAGATAAACGTGTAATTTGTATATATTTTAATATGCTTTAGCACACTGATTGAATATTGGTAAATGTTTAACCGCTTATCGTATTGCATATGCACAATTCTCTAAATTCGCACACTCTGTATATGCGAGTAAAATGAGAAAAATGCTGTGTGTGTTGCCTACGGCCACGTGATATATCGCTACGTTCAAGAGCTAGATATATTTTCTTTCGTCCTCGCTCATTAATAATAGTAATTGTTAGTAATGTTAGTATTTAGTATCAATCACAAATTGTACAACGTGTCGCCTGGTTTCTAGTCGCTGCTATTTGGGTTGCCTACGCTACGTCTACCTACGCAAGTGTCAAATGTCTTTACGGTCTTTACTCCGAATCTCGTTTACTCGTGTTGGGGGTGGTTTCTGGTTTTAAGGTGCAATGTGACAAGTTTTACGTTGCTGACGTGTCCTCGTTGATTTCGTTTTATTCGCCATTGGCAGTGCAAGCATACGCACAATATTTTAAAAGTTTTTTACATCTGGGTGTAGCAAAGAGCATAAACATTGTAGGTTAGATCAGAACACAATCAGAAACGAATCAAAACAGTACGCACTTACCTTTCCACTTACCCAACCACACTGTACGTGCGATTGTAGTGGTTCATCAGGTACGTAGCATTTTCTTTGATTTCATCATCTTAGTCATTAGCATTACGAAGCGTGCGAGACACAAAGAGATGAAAAGGTGGCGCTGTTTGTTTTGTTACCATTGTTACCTTAATTAGTCGCTTAGTTAAGTTTGAGGTTAGAGTTAAGGTTAAGCATATGCTGGAATGAATTTGCTTGCGTGTTGCGTCTTGCGTTTTTGCGTTTTTGCTTCGTTCTTACGCGATTCTTGGGGGGGTGTTGGATTAAAAGTCGAATTGCACCTTCTTCTTCTAAGGGTCGTTCTTCAGCGAGCGCAGATCGCTGAGGAAGCCCTCGGGCGTGAGGATGTGCGAGGAGCCGATGATCACCTCCCAGTTCTTCACCGCCGCCGTCACCTCGTAGGCGGCGCGCATCTCCGAATAGCTCATGCCGCCGACGACGAACACCAGCAGGCGCGGCACATTCTTCACCGTCTGCGCACCTTTATCCTTGTGCCAGTGTCCATAACGTGCACTAGCAAAACGAAACAAAACAAACACAAGTTTTAGCTTTGAAAATACCGATGGCGTTACTGTGACACACAAACATTAGTTTTCGTTACACTAGATGGCGCTTGGAATCGTGCAAAAATGTTGATGTATATTTGATTGCATACCTTGTAGGCGCATGGTAGACAGCGCTCTGTGAACGTCCAGCGAGAAACGGAAAGTGCTTCGGATCCAGCTTATCTTCAATCGCGTCCTCCATCAGGTCCTTGATCACTGGAGTCCAGCGGGACATTTGGTAAGTCTGCTCGGTGATGCGCTCCTTGCGCGGGATCGAATAAGGTTTCTTACGGCTACCGCCCTGAAATCATTCAAATCAAACATAACCTCATATATATTTTTGTTGCGCAATCATTGCGCAATATTGTGCAACTTACATCCGAGACTGCATTCACACCCAAATACTGCAGGTTCGCAATCGTCTGCTTATCCTTGATCTGCGCATGCGACACCCACTTGGAGAGGTTCTCCTCGGTGATGCCGTTCTTCGTGAGCGCATACAGCGCAATGATTCGCATCTTATCGAATTCGTTGGTAATCTTCGGGTCAAGCAGCACATTAACAATAAACTTGGTGTGATCCTTGATCTTCTCGCCGTCGGCGTCCGTGCCCATCGCCAAATCCTGCTCCACCTTGCACAGCTTATCCACATACGACTGATACTGCTTCATGCAGTCCTCGGCAAGGTGCAGATGCGTGGCGTACTTTGACAGCTCCTTCTGATACTGCGGCATCTTCTTGATCATCTGCGAGAGGTCCTTCATGGAGGATTTATCGCCCGACGGCATGCGCTTGGAGTCGGTGAACTTCTTCAGCATCTTGGTGACGCTCTGCGACACCACGGCGATGTGCTGATGGCGCAGCTCCACCCACAGCTCGTCGTTCTCATCGAGGAGCACCTCTTTGGTGCCTTGCTGTCCATCGTACCTAAATACAATGTATTAATTGCTTGTGTGCCGTGATAGCCAACCAAGTAAGTATACTTGTAAACATCATTCTCGATCGGCAGCAGGTCGTAGGCCATCGCCTGAAAGGTCAGCTCGTGCAGCAGCGGTGAAATGCAATCGAAACCGCGATCGAGGATGATCAGCTGCGATCGCGCCTTTTCAGGGCCTTCGCCCATCGTCGGCTCGTCGGCTTTGTACGCGTCCAACTTCTGTTGGATCAGCTGCGCCAGCTCCACGTTGCGCTCGAAGTCACTGCAAAATGGCCGCGTGCGTAACGTGGGAAACTTAATTTACATCCCGGTTATAGTGCATAATTTATAAATGTGCACATTTATCGGTTTAAAAGTGATTAAACTGCGTGTGTGCACATTTACCGGCGAATGTGCACATTTACCGGTGAATGTGCACATTTACCGGTGAATGTGCACTTCTACCGGTGAATGTGCACATTTATCGGCGAACGTGAAGATTTACAGATTATGCACTATGACCATAACACTTACACTCGATATCTGACGGATGGATACTCGCCGAGTGTGGCGCACAAGGTGGCGATCTGCTCCGCCATGCGCTCCATGTTGGCGCTGCGCGCATCGGCGAACGCCGGCGAGTAACTGCACTGGAACGTGTCCGGCGAATCCAGCGAGAATACCTTATGCACACAACGCACACAACATCAGCGACATAACCTCACTGCATTGCAATAACAACAATAACAACATAGTTACAGCTACACAGAGGGGTGGACAGAATATAGGTTAGGGAGGTTAGGTAGTCGCATGCGTCCCAAAATAGCGTTGGGCGTTGAAGTGCATGTTTTTGGCAAACCTGTGACTCGTAGGGAAGGAAGGCGATATTGATTTCCTTGAGCGTCTTTATTTTCCGTGCGGCGCACGACTTGCACAGCTCGTTGAAGAGCTCCTCGGGACACACTGTGTGTACGCATGAACAATCAACGAATCGCAACAATATAGAGAACAGGTCGAACATGAACTGTGAACTGTGTGAGTGAATGATTCGGTGTAGTGCAGTTGGCAGACGCAAAACGGGTACCGGTTAGTTTTTGTTAGGTTAAATAAACAAACAAAAAAAAAAAACGAATTAAAAAAAATACCTGCTGTTCGGTCGGTATGAACGCGATGTTGATTTCAACCAGCGTCCGAATGAATTTCGCCACACGCTTTTTCGATAACTCTTTGAACAAACTGTCTGGACACGCTGTATAATGAAAACATTAAAAGTGCACGTTTATCACGACTGTAGGCAACCAAATGTACATCCAAACAAAATAAAGCGAAATGTAGTGGCTTTGAATTGCTGATCTGCTTTTCTAGTTGATTTACCTTCGGTGAAGTACACATGTGCAGCTTTGTACATAGGCCTGGCACCATCAAAGTCCATCATCAGTGCGCGCACTGATTTTTCACTCGGTGTGATGAGATAAACGCCTTCCATGGTGCCCAGCGGTTCGCGTTTCTTGTGTATGTCCTCAACAACTAAAACATGTAAGAATCTGACGTTTTATACAGCTAAAATAGTGTTAAAGTAGTCTTACGTGTGATGCCTTCGGCTGAAATGTCGTGCATTTTGCAACAGGCTGAAACCATACGCATCGCGAGCTGATCCACCACCAGCACACGCCATTCAACGTGCGGCACCGCCCCACCAGCCGCACCTGGTGCTGGCCCATTTTTCTTAACACCTTTTTGCTTAATCACCTCGTTCATAATTTCTAAAATAAAAAATAAAAACATTTATTTTGAATCATCGTAGGCAACTTCTGATTCAGCACAGTATCGATGGTCGCGAGTGGTCGTGAGTGGTCGTGACACGTGACGTCACGGCCCCACCACCGCCGCCTTAAATGTAGGCTAAACTAATCAATAACAATGAGGGAATTTTGCGATTTCGCACGATAATTTTCACATTAATTTACAATTTCGCTGGGAAATCGATAAAGACAACTTGCAAGGAGATATATTATGAATGTGACAACGTTATTTGCGTGTGTGGGCAGTTCTTTTAGTGTTGATTTGTACGAAGTAGGTGTTTTCCCTCAACTGCAGTGCACTGGTGCTCGTGCACAATGGGAAACTTACTCTGTCCGACTTGGTTTTTGAGCGCCATGGCTGCTGGTCGATTCGCGCCGCACCGTTGCACCGAAATTCACTCGCTGTGGCGCGGGTTTATATTTATTTGATTTATTTGCGGCGTTCGCACGGCTCGAAATGCGCGATCCTCGCTGCAGATGCAGGATGATTCATTCGGAGACGGCGATGAGGATGACAATCGCTGACAATTGCCATATTAGCGGAGATGCACGAACACAATGTCAAAAGTCAAAACATACAAATTCACTAAACTGGGGAAATATGGTTTTCCCTTATTTTAAAGTTACCGGCTTGAACCTAAAGTTAGGCCAGGCCAGTCACAGATAAAAAATTCACAACTGTATTGTTGTTTAATCGTTTAAAACGTTGGCCATGTTAAAACAAATGAAAACATGAAATTAATTTTTCAGTACGCCAATGGAAAATCATGGCTGCAAACTGTTCGCGCAAATTCCCTAGTTTCTAGTGACTCTTTTACGAGTAGACAAACAGTAAATTTAAAAATACGCTATCAAAAGTAATTTTATTGATATAATTTGATTACAGAAAGTTGTAACTGCTATAACAATCATTTTCATATATTAAGTGCTCATTTTTTAGTATTTTTTTGTTGTTGCATATTTATGATAACATAGGCAACCAAATTAACAAAAATTTAGTACTTAACCTAAATGTTCCACATGTTGTTTTCAAGAAAAGTATTCTTATTTGGAATCATATTCGGAATATTTTAGATATATTTTAGAGAAATAGTGAAGTATTTTTATTGAATATGAAGCCAAAGTTAAAGCACAAAAAGCAAAAGAAAGACGGAGTAAACAAAACCGCAAATATACAACCACTGCAAAAAACATCCATAATGATGATAAAAAAGGAGAAAAAACGTATTTTAGCTCTACTACCACTACCTGCTGTACCTGCTGTATGCAAAAATCAAATTACAACAATTACTGCAAAGGATTCCATAAAAAATCCGCTGAAAACTATGCTGAAACAATGCAACTTTCAAGCTTCGCATTCAAATGGTCTGAATTTATTAATTAAGAATGATTTCAAGCCGAAAATTAACAAAGAACAGTGCTCTATTGATGTAGTAGACTATACTGTACCCATGCCACCTGTAGAGTAAGTATTATTCAAGTTTTCTCCACTTCTAAGTTTTACCACATTTTAACTTCAATTCTTTTGTCTTCAGTGATTTTGACATTGAAATCTCAGAGTACGACACTTCAGACCTCGGCTCTCCCGTGGAAACATCAGAAGATGACACTCCCACAGAGCCAGTCTTTATAGAGAAAAAAGTAGGTGAATGGCGAAGATACCATGTCCCATCTGGTGCAGTCATTCTCCTCTATAAAAATTCAACATTATTTATGCATGGCTTCATGAGACTGAGCGTGCTGCATGGCACCGTGGATATTCACGGCAAACACATTGACATGATGTCTGCCCCATGCATGGTGTACTCCCCCAAAGGCACTGGGTTCCTTTCCATGAAAAACGTCAATGCTCCGGCAAAAACTGAAGAAAGTAGGAGAAAATCGCTCAAAAGACGTATAACATCCCTAGGGATCGATGCAGACGTAGCGCAGGACATTGTAACCTTCAAAGTGAAGGTCACCACAGTGGTCCTTCACTGCGAGAATGTCATGGACAAGGCGACGGAGTTCCTCGAGCTGAATTTGGCGCAGAAAATCTATCCGAAGGTGCAGAACGGATTGCGCTGCACATTTAAAAATGTCACGAGCAAAGACTGGAATGTTCTGGATGTGAATCCGGACTGGAGCTTGATAACTTCCGAAGTTTCGGAACGAAGTAGTTATTCAGGGAAAAAAATCATATTATGCGGTGGAAAAGGCGTGGGGAAATCAACACTGCTGCGTTTTGTTGTAAATAACCTCTTGAACACTCGGCCAGCAGTGTTTGTCTTGGATTTAGATCCTGGCCAGCCTGAGTTTACAATGCCGGGCGCCATCAGTTTAGTTCGAGTGTCTTCGGCACTTTTGGGACCGAACTATACACATTTGCAGGATACCATTAAGACGGTCTTTGTGCCCAATATTAATATCACTGCCGATCATGAAGGTTACCTTGAAGCTGTGCGTATATTGTTGATTTCTTTGGAGTGCGTTCCACCCAATGTACCAGTAGTGGTGAATTACATGGGATTTACCAAAGGCATTGGTGTGTGGTTGACGGCGATGGTCTTGCGCCTTCTTGCCGCTGATGTGGTCGTACAAATCGAGAGCGATAATCCGAGCAAGAACTTTAACATGAATCTCAATGCGGATACCATCAAGAGAGTGCTGAATGACGATGTGAAAATGTCATCGTTCAAATTGATCAAGATTGATTCGTGTGCTCGCAATCTTGAGCATGTTGGCTGGGAGCTGGAGCCGCGACAAGTGCGCGAAATGTGCATCTTGGCGTATATGAGTCGCGCACTGTCTGGTAGCTGTACGTTTTTGACTGAAAAGAGTGTCCCTGTATATCAGTAAGTTTTCATTTTGCAAATAAGTGCAAATCGCCTCTAAACTTAACCAAACGCCGTCTGGTGTCACAAAATGGAACGTCTGAAACGAGTCAAACATAGGGTCACAGCTGAGATTTGTTTGACTCGTTTCGTTCTGATGCAGTGGTACTACCAACGCTAAGTTTAGAGGCGAAAAGCACTGCAAAAGTCACAAAAGTTTTCTTTTGCGTACATTTTATTTACCTGTTTAACCTTTGGCATCTTTAGGACGTGTCTGGATGATATCAAGGTCATGTTCAATGGCAGAGAGTGTGATCCAGCCGTAGCGAACGCCAACATCGTGGCGCTGTGCACCGAGGACGGAAGCACTTGCTTGGGATGGGGCATTGTGCGTGGCATCTGTCGACAGAGTAATTCGATGTTTATGATTACACCGCTCGATGGTGAGCAGATGCAAAGCGTTGCGAATGTCGTCGTTGGTAGTGTTACAATGCCCCCGGCGATTTACCTGCGTCATCATGATGCTATCCACGGTCTCATTCCCTATACTTTTAAGGGTGAATTGAGCAATTTCGCTCGGACGCCGAAACGGAATATGCTTCCGAAACAATATCGCAAATAACTGTTGCTTTGGAATGTTTAAAAGTTTAAGATTTGTGTTACATTATTTTCTATTTCCACCTATTTCCTATTTCTATATAAGTTTCGAATGTAAGAGTGAAAGTTTCGTTTGTTACAAAAACAATTGTTTTCTTGAGTGGTGCCAACATGAATTTAGGTTCTATTTTCCCCTAGGCCAAAGCAAAAGATTTAAAACTAAAAATAATACACAAATAACTGTGACAAGTATCTTTAGAATGTTAAAGATTTGTGTTACATTATTTCCTAAACGAGTTCACTTTGTTACGAAAACAAATGTTTTCATGAGCAGTGGTGCCAATATGAGTTTAGTTTTTTATTTTCCCCTAGGTGCAAGGCCAAAGGACTAGATAACATAACCTCTCTTACTTAACAAATCGCAACAAATGTTGTTTTGAACGTTAAACTTCGCAGTGAGAACATAAATATTGTGCACAATGCCGTGTTGGTACTACGACAAAAAGGAGCTGAAGAACACGCCATCGAAGGCGGACTTAATCAGCCATGAAACCGAAATGCGTTACAGAAAAGAAGGTAAGTTTTAGAATCTTTTGAAACATTTGAAACATTTGAAATATTCTGGTGTTCATATTCAGGTGCTCGATTCATCATCGAAACTGGTACGAAAATGGACCTGGGTTACAATACAATGGCCACCGGTGTGGTGTACTTCCATCGGTTCTACATGTTCCACTCATTCCGACAATTTCCGCGCTACGTCACAGCATGCTGTTGCTTGTTCCTCGCAGGCAAAGTCGAAGAAACACCAAAAAAATGCCGTGACATAATAAACGCCGCCAAGGGCTTGCTCTCCGAGCAGAAATTCGCCACATTCGGCGACGATCCCAAGGAAGAGGTGATGACACTAGAGCGCATCCTGCTGCAAACAATCAAATTCGACCTGCAGGTGGAGCATCCATACAGTTATCTGCTAAAGTACGCCAAATGCTTGAAGGGCGACAAGCAAAAGCTGCAGAAGATGGTGCAGATGGCATGGACGTTCGTCAACGACAGTCTGTGCACCACGCTGACGCTGCAATGGGAGCCGGAGATCATCGCCGTGGCGCTGATGTATCTCGCCGGTAAGTTGAGCCAGTTCGAAGTGATCGACTGGATCGGCCGCACCACCAAACACCTGCGCTGGTGGGATATGTTCGTCGAGGACGTCACCATGGATCTGCTGGAGGACATCTGTCACCAGGTGCTGGACTTGTATCAGTCGTCGGCGAACGCGGCGACGCCGGATAGCCCACCGATTGGGCCACGACCCATCAACACCCCGATGGTGAAGCCGACCAGCAACGGGCAGGATAAGGAGGCGGAGGTGGCGGCGGCGGCGGCAGTGCCGATTAAGGCGATCGCGGCGGTGATGCCGGAGGCGCTGCCGCCGTACCCCTATCCGGCGATGCCGGCATGGCCGCCAGGACATATGGTAGGCCCGCCCCCAGGTCCCCCACCAACGCATATGGGCGCTCCGCCTATGGGCGTGTATCCTGGTTTCTCCGGCGCTCCATATTCACATCCGCCGATGGCTCCCAATCCTCCAGGTGGATATTATCCACCTCCGAATGCCCCCGTATTGCCTCCCCCACCACATCGTCAGCAATATTTTAAATAATTATTGGTTGACTCTGCAACCCTTCTTACCTTGAGTACCTTGGGTTGCATACCGTATAATTGAATAATTTATATCTACTATAAACGTGTACAAAAAATCATGTTGGTGGAATCTCATTAAGCTTAACAATAACAGGCGCATCGTCCTCGTCCTCCGACATCAAGTGGCTGAAATCCCACAAATACAATTCGGTGAGCTTCTTCCTGAAGCGCTCGGCTTTGGACTTTAGCCTGCCGTCCACATCACTCTCAATAACCGCACGAAAAAAGTCTCTCAGCTTCATGTACACGAAATTGTTGTTTGACACGATGTCCGCGAGGAACTCTTCGGGAATTTCCTGGATTTCAACCTCCAGGACCCCTATGAAACTGTCATAAATGCCGCGGTACTTTTTGATGGCCACCTCGCAAGAGCACAGGAGACTGACGAGCTTCTTCCAGTGCTCGAAGGCTTCCAAACTGTGACCAACCAAGAAACAGACGTAGACGAACTGAAGTTCTCCCAATAGGTCCATTTGACTGCAAAAACAACAAGAATTTGCACACATTGCTTTGTTTAGCATTTGTTTCTAGTGGTAACTAGAATGTTGGTAACAAATCTGGGGAATTTTTGTTTGGGAAGGTTGGAAACAATTGAGGTGTTTTGCAATGTCAAACACCTAGCAAAACTTACTGTTTGTAACTTTTCACCATCACTTCAAGTGAATAACTTGAATCCAGGTGATGCCTTGTGATTTCAGCAGCAGTGGCTCCTTCAGGATACCCTCTTTCAGGTAATTTAGTCAGTCTTAGCTCAGTACCACTCACTGGAATCAAATCTGGCAGCAAGTCATCTTCCTTGTCCTCCTGCGAGTTGATTCGTCCGCGTTTGCAGTGTTTAGTGCTGGAAGGACCTTCATCTACACTTGCTTCACTAGTGCCACTTTTCTTCAACTCTTTTGAGATCAATTCAAGTGCAGATCTTACTTTTCCAGATTCAGGTACTAATTTCAAGGCAATTTCCACTAAAAATTCATTTTTCATAGCAACATCATTTTCAAAACTTATTCTTTCTTCTCACCTGTTATGTGTGATGTGAGTTCTTGCCACTTTTCCAAAATATCATAGGGATATGGCCCCAAGAACTTGTCCAATGTGAATAGGGATTCTCGCAAAGCAACTACT
>JARJDQ010028728.1:0-10793 GCA_030264215.1 Geostiba sp. GC000077
GGGGGCTACCATTTGGCAGGACGACGGCGATGCGCAGCGTCGATCCGCGCCCGCCGATGGGTCGGGGGGGCCTGGAATGGCGCCAGGCGTCCGGGCGCCCGACCCGTCGAGCGACAAACACCATCCATATCATAATAACGCACCGGCACCGGTCGCGGCCCCGCGCGGGCACAAAAACACCTCTACCTCAGACCTGCCGCCCCCAACCCCCATTTCCCGCCGCCGGGTCTTGCCACTCCCCTGGATGATATTTGTCAGATTCGAGCGGGCGGGTCTATTGAACTTTTATTCTGGTGTTTATTGCTGTGTTCAATGTGTTCGCTCTGTCGATAAAGTTCACATCAGAAAAAAATAAAATACCACGACATCCACAATATTGGTAATTATCTTATTTTCGCGAAACAACCAGGTTGTTATTTTCCAACTGATTTGAATTTTATAGATCAATGCCATTCATAAAGATGTTGTTACGTTATATTATTATACAGGGAGTGAATAACATAAACGTATACCACCTTGAATGTATGCCATCCATATGTATTTAAAACAAGGGCTTAGGGATTGGTAAAACAACACTAGCATTATTTATTAAAGAAAGAATGAAATCAAAAAATACCGATTTCACTGGAATATCTGGACAAATTTCTTCCAAAATCAAACTGTATCTTTTTACTGCACTAGAGAACCTGTGAATGCCATATTTCAGCTTCAAATTCAAAATATTGTCAAATCGATACAGACACGGACACACAACCAAACAGACAGACAACTGATTTAATAAGTGGGCTTTTTGCCTCACCGAGAACAGTAAAAACATTGTCGAAAGATTTACTCTGAACGATTGTTTTTACTGCAACAGTAAAAAAATGTACACATGTTGAAGGCAAAAGCAGGACACATGAATACTTTTAAGATTTAGCACCTGTCGAACAGTACCCGTTTTTAAAATCGAATACTGCAAAATCATTTTTCTCCTAATTAGCATTTAACCTGAATGGTTTATATTTTAAAGCTTTGTATTGAATTAATTAAAATTAATTTAAGTCGAAGTTTAAAAAATTATTAATAATGCTGGTTAGATACTATTTAAGAGAAATCTAACTTTGTGGATGTGTTTGATTTATAAAGCAGCTGCTGTGCAACGAAACAGAATTTTGTTATTATGCATATTTCTAACCTAAAAATCGTAACTTTGATAACCTCGTGTGACCAAACGAAGAGAGTGTGAACATGTTTGTATTAAGATTATCTACTCAGAATTATTCAAAGAATTGTGCCACGTCTAGATTATCCGTCAATTCATTTACACCCTGTATAGTGTGATTATTTTGATTATTTATTAATGTTTTTGATATTGGTAATATAGCAAGTGTCAAGTAATCAAGAAAAAGTGATAAATTACTGCAAACATTTTTTGACACTTTGTAAATTGCTCCTTATCCCGTTGCACTTTTAAAACTTTGTCGACGTCTCCACGCGACGGAATTTCAATTAGAAAAATACAATAAAACAGCACGGTCCACATCCGTGACGTCCTCGTTGGGCGCGCTTATGTCGCATCCGTTGCAGGACATTTCAGGCGCTCTAGCGCGAGAAAACCTCTTACTTGGCGCGTAAAAAGCGTCGTAAAAAGGCGGCGCCGCGAGTGGCGCAAAGTGTAAATAATAATTACTACACATTTACCCCCAACGCCATCAGCCACCATCAGCCAGCATCATCCAGCATGCCTACATCCAAACACATCAAGTCACGAGTCACGAGGGGGCGTAATTACCGTATCATTGTATATATTTTTTATGCTTCTTCTGAGAGGAAAATAATTCATAATTTCATAAATTATCTTGTCATCTGTAGCAATACCAACATTCTTGTGCATGTTAGCATGTTATTGAAGAAAATATTGCACATGAAAAAATTTTCCAGCATGTGGAAAATGTTCATTTACTATTGTGCAGTATTTTAATTTATTGCAGGGTTATTTTATCACATGCAGAATCTGTTTACTGATTCAACATGTTCGCCATCCATGTTGACTTAATTTATAATTAATGAGAATTCATTGCGGGCGGAAAATTTAAATGAATTCGCGATTCATAAAATAAACGCAATTAAAAGTAATTAGGGATTTGAATATTCTATTAACTTTATTATATTATTTGTATATACATAGGTAGATGAAAGATAAATTCCCTCCTACTTTTGATGTTAATATTTGTACATCGGTGTAGCAATAGAATTGTAATGACAATGATACTGTAATACCCACATAGCTTGAGCTACATCTACATGACATGTAGTCTGGAATGTTCTATGCGTTGCAAGCGTGATTGACATGGGAGTAAATATGTACTATGCTAATTTATCGATTTAAGCGTATTCATACTCTTATAAGCCAACCCATTAACATAATATAGACGTGCGAGTCGACAAGGGTGTACAAGGTGAATATGTGCGTAAACAAAGAAGTAGCTTTGCGTATTTATGATTATACCTCGGCTCATGTGATTTGTTTTAATTACTATGTTGAGAATGTGTGCTTGCTTTAAACTGTAAAATTTAAAGTGCATAGCAGAGAGAGAGAGAGAGAGAGAGAAAGAGAGAGAGATTATTATTTTGACGCGTGGCATTTTATACTAGTACCTATTTTACCTCAACATATTATAACAAATGATCGTAAAAAACAAGTTCATTTTTATACTCAGCAAGAAACAAATGTGGACATGGAACAATAACGTATTGTGCGTAAAGTATAAAAGAAAATAAGAGACCATCGAATGACACATAAATGTGCACTAAAAAAACTCGACTCTTGTAGCTTCAGGACCAAACCGAATACAAAGTGAATTTATAACCAAGTATGTGCCTATAAAGTAACAAAAAAGTTATGGTTGAAATACTGCGCAATATTTTCAGTGCAGTGTGCAGTTATTAATCCTAGACAATGCAAGCAAATATCAAATCATTGCATGACTATATGCTTTTTCCAATAAATGAATGCAACGATGACAAAGCGTCATCACCGACGATTTATCCCCCACTCTTTTTAATCCCAGTTTGGCACCGTTACTTCGGCGGGAGTTAATTTATCTTCGTTAAAAATCAAACAGTCAAACATCAATTTCCGTAGTTGCTGAATGTCAATAATTTTCGACTTCCATAAATAATTTGGAAGTAATTTTGATTAAACGGATAAAAGATATGTGATTTGCTACGTTATACAGGGTGTCCCATTAACGGCATAATTCCTCTGGAGGTTTAATAGAAGACATTAAAAGAAGTACATTGAGCAAAGTAAGAGTAGGTAAATTGTTCTTCATGGCCGAGATATATAGGGCGGTAAAGTTTTGTTTTCACCTTTCTTTGTAATTATTCTTTTGTTTTAATTTAAGTTGCAAAACCTTAGGAGGAATTGAATTTTAAAACAACAAGTTTTCAAATCTATTGTTTTAAAATTAGGACTTGTTATTTTAAAATTCAATTTCTCCTACGATATTGCCAGTGGATCAAAAATGTCAATTAGAATAGGTAACAAATTAAATAATCTTTAAATTAAAATCTAAATTAAAACAAAATAATAATTAGAAACAAAGTTGACAAAGAAACTTTATCACTTTGTATCTCGGCAATGAAGAACAATTTACCTACTTTTTTTCGCTCAATGTACTTCTTTTAATGCCATCTATAAAACCTCCACAGGAATTACGCCATTAATGGGACACCCTGTATTTTGGAAATTTGATTACTCAAATAATACATTATTTTATGTATTATTGTGTTATTATAGAGTCGCACAGAAAAATTACACGATGATTGTGTTTTTGCAATTCTGAGTCGAAAATCTTAATTCCATTTTTTTTCAACAAATCTTCTTTTGGGCTCCCTTCGGTCGGGCTTGTAATCTTGGCTTGCGCTCCGAAACACCGTGTTTCAGCCCTTCGGTCAAGTCAAATAAAACGTACATAATTCAAAACAATGAAATTAAGTCAAATAAACATTCCTCTCCGGAAATATCAAGATTTGTAATTTGTAACTTTATTTGAAATATATTTAAATCTTGGTAATTTTTTAATCGATTGATCCCTGCAATATTTTTGTGTTATCACGAAATGTGATAAATAGTCGTCGTCGTTGATATGGTCATTTGCCGCTCATTTGCCCCTTTACAAGTACCAACTTATTATTAGGGAAACTATTGCTATCAACCTAATACCACCCCAAGCGATGACTTATAGAATCTTGCAAAATCTTTGCACAAGATATTTATCTCGCCCAAACTGAAGCTTATAAAAATTCAGCAAATTCAAAAATATATATTAAATTATCATGCAACTACCCCACTGTTTCAGATTTATGCTAAGAATCGTACTTTCACAAGTTTACACACTCCCTATATTTAAGAATAAATTGTGGATGTAATTTTGGCGCAGTGGCATTGCAGCTGCAGTTTGATGATTCCTCGTGTAGCATCAGCTTGAGTTCAATAATGGACTTTGCAAGGACACAACTTTAACAGCTTTCCCCAACGGTTAGAATTGCTAGCTTGCAGCATGCATCGTTGACAACTGCTAAAACATTAAACACACAACTGCAAACTGTGCCAACTGCATCCAAATCTTCTTTTTGTGTATATGTTACGGGAAATGTAGAAAGTCGGGTGAATGTACACATTTACCGGTGAATGTGTACACTCGCGGTTAAAGTACACTGGCCGCTGCATTGCAGCCAAGCGACGTTACGATTAATTAAGAATTCGTTTTCCCCCCTTCGGGGGAGCGGGGGCTAACTGGAAATAAACCTCACACGGGAGGTTGGTAGAATTGCATGCACTTCATTTTATATGCAGTGCTTAATTTAACCGCGAGTACACATTCACCGGTAAATGTGTACATTCACCGACTTTCTACATTTCCCGTAACATATATAATCTATAGATTTTTTTCTGTAACACTGTAACCACCCTAACAATCCTAACATACACATTTATTTCATATCCGACGAACTTCATAAATTAATTAATAGAACACATGAATCAGTGAATGTCTACTATTTTTTTAAGTTTTAATGTTTCAATTTTCGATTTACTTGACACACATGTTCGTATTCTTAAAATACGAGCGCGTGTAAAGTTTTTAGTGTGTCAACAGCTTTTTAGCCAATAAAATCCTTGCCAACCTCAAATAAAGTTGCTCCACCTGAGAGTGCACTAAATTGGGCAAACTCCTGGGTCCTTTCCGCGTGCCACCGGAAATAAAACAAGTAAATCGGAATTTTAGTACCGCACTCAAAATGTTTGATCCGAAAACTCTAATAAATACATGAAATATTCACATGCTTGCGAATTCAATCTTCAATCGTTTAATCTTACCTAAGCAATAAGTGTTTCAAATTTCGGCATATGCATTACATTAAATATTTGTTTGTTGATTTTGTTCCAGTGCGAGAGCTTTACACTCTTCCAACCTACTTGAAACGGTGCGCTTGTATGATCTCAAACTTTCCCAATTCGGCGGAGCTTTTACGACGCTTTCACTGTTTTCGGTAGCAAATGCCTGGCAATTTCGGCTGTTGATACCTCCCTGCGTCGCAATATCTGTCGGTAACTGCCTGCAATTACATAAACCAGAACGTGGGGAATCTAGGTAGCAAAACAAACAATTTGGGAAATGCAGTCTTTTAGATGAGTAATACCTACATCAAAATTATACCCAAAGATATATAGTTAATTATGATACTAACGCGAGAAGTGAAACGTTTCGATGCAAGGTAAAACATTTTGGAACAAACACGTTTGTCTATTCAATCTATTCAATATTTTGTTCGACCTCGAAATATTCAACGCATAGAAATAAATATTAAGATTGATATTCACGAACAGTTTGAGATCGTACGATTATTTTAGCACATGAATGCCCAACATAAGGCCACATGATTCATAGTTCTATATGGTAGGCAACTGTTCATTACAGCATTGTGCTCACTACTATAATGACTTAATTACCGTAATGGGGCAAATATTATAATGGGGTATTTTTCGGATTGAAATGACCTATTTTCGGATGATTGTTGAAAATACAGTACAAACTGTATTGTAAAGATTTCGTAAAATTTTCAACGTGCATTTTCTTTAAAAAGTTTTTGATGGGAGCACTTATCCTTTCAACTTTGCTGGTATACTATAAAAATATATCCACAAACTTTTTATTTTCCGTTATCTGAATTTGAATGTAGGACAGTTCATGGACTTAAATATATTGATTTCCCATTACATTTCAGCATTAAGATAAAATGAAATAAAAACTTGATAATAATTTTTTTAATTTCCAAACTTTTCACCATTTCTTTCTATGAAAATATTCATCTGTGTTTGAATAAAGTTTTAATGGCCCAGCGCTCGTTTGGAACACCCTTACATAAAAGTCCAATTTTTCACAAAGTTATTACATACCTTCAAACCAGATGTGATATGAAATTTGTTTCATGTTTTTTTCCCACGATTTACAGCCTTCCTACTTTTATCATCAACACATGTGCATTGATGTTTGCTAATTAATAATAGAAAGGGGCACATCTGCGAGAATTCTCATGAAATACCTACCTACCCTTAATATCAAAAGAGCATATTCCAATCATAAATTACGCTTCTAATTCGTTTTTTCAATAAATAAGTTATTTTCAGTGTCATGTAGAGATCTAACGGCTGATTAATAAGAAATGTTGATCTACTTGAAGAGATTAATTAGACGAAGGAGTATGGCACGATAAATAACAAACACATCTGGCGTTCTATTTGAAAGCAGACAAAAGGACGTGATTTAAAAGCATGCAACGTTTGCATGCAAATATTTTGCAACACTAGGCGGTGTCAAGATCATCCAGCACTAATCGTGTGTTCATAATTTGCACGCTTTGTCTGGCCTCCAACTTCAATCCACTTTCCCTGCTCGACACGCACATTAAGTTTGAACAAGCTTAATTTCCCAAAAACAAAAACTACCAGCACTCAATTTATCTTCTTTCGCATTCATTAGCTGACATTAAGTCTTTCAATTTATATGTATAAACTTGCGACGGGGTGGGCGTCGTCGTCGTTGTCAAACGCGTCCGACATCACAGCGCAAGAGGGGCGGCGGCGTTCGCCACCCCTGTAATGTAACAGAATACAACACACGAACGAGGAGGCCGCTTTTGCTGGCTGGTATCGAGCGCCTCAGTTGCATCATGGCAACGCCACGTCGAGGGAATTCGTCACATACTCTTTAATCATTTGACACCGGCGTTGACTTGTTGTGTTCGAGACGTCTCGTTGTCATTTGCCTTTTACGCTGCGCGCATCGAGCCGCCTGCTGGATGGCAATACAATAAACGCTTTACGATGTTGACGTGGCATGGTAGCTAAGCGGGGCCGAGCACTATTGTCTCTCGAGATGTTAAAATGTGTCGCCATGTATGTTTTTGTTCACTGTGTCTGCAAATGCCTATAACAGCCCGGCGCCTTCACCAACGCCAGAATGAAACAAATTTATTTCAAGTTGTAATTAAATAAATCTCAAAACTTTGTTCATTAATAAACACATTAACGCCATTTACAGCTTTGATAAACCTGATTAAGTACTTCGGGGAGTTTTTTGTTGTATTTTTAATGTTTGTACATAAAAAGAACATTTTTTTCTCTTCACATTCAAATATCGTGACTCGTTATGCAAAGTTGGAACCCATGATAAATGGCTTCCACACTGCGTTGTTTTGGATCTAGGTACGTTTGCGGCAACTTAATTAATGCTAAGTGAGTTAATTGTCGTGAATTTTAAGCGGATGTATAATTTGAATTAGTTTTGAGTAAATAGTTGCGAATATAAATTACGACCGTCCGTAAATCTTGAGTAAACTGATAGTAAAGTTTAGCGCGGAATTTCTGACTTTCCAAGATGCAAACCACAGCACGGAATATCGATAGCAGCGAAAAGGAAACGAAGGATGTGAAAGTACAACCAGTGAAAAGCCCCGACTGTATAGGGGATTGAAGATTTGTTTACTTTGGTTGGCGGTTTTCGGGTTCGCCGAGAATCATAATAACTTGCATAACAATTTCGCGCTACGCGCTATTTCGGCATCTTCGTGTTGAAATGTTGCGGTTGTGGATGCAGAACTTGATTTTCCGTTATCTATTTACACTAGCCTAGTTTAGCGTTAACCCCTCATCCTAAACAAAACTAGCATCCTACCCAATCATACCAAAACTGGAATATTGAACGGATGGCAGGTTGGAACGTTACGTTAAGCATAAATAGAAGGCTGCGCAATGTTAACTCGATTTTAAGTGGAATAAGTAGAATATAAATATGTGGAGAAGGTAAAAGAAAATGGGATTGTTCATCAGCTTTACACGCTGAATATAAATTACCCCCAAATCCAAGAGACCAAGCTTTTTAAAATTTATGCGTAGGCTTGTGCTCTTCAGCTAGATCCTTTTTCAACAAAACAAAATTTACGATGGTTTGCTTTTTCCCAAATTCTGGTTAAAAAATGTTAAGTTATTCAGAGAACCCATGAAACCAACAAAAATTCAAAACGGACGTTTTCATCTGATGATATAAAATTTGCAAAAAGTTAATTTCCATGCATTTTTATGCCGAGACTAAAAGCTCACCTATTAAATTAATCCAGTTTGAATTAGAAGCTGAAATTTGGCACACATATGTTTTTTGGTGTAGTAATAATATACAGGGTGTTAATAAAATTACAGAGCTTGGTGAGTGATAGAGGACATCAAAACAAGACGAAAAGTCCGATACACGTTATCGGTCAAAATATTTGTTTAACGATATTAAATTGCAATTTGTTATTATTTTATGAAACTTATTGCGATAATTAACAAGTCGATGAAGTCCAAAATTGAAATGGAAAGCACGTCGAATACCCACTTGCATAACAATATCGCTTGTAAATTCCGCTTGTCCCACATATTCAAGGGTGACAAGAGTTCACAAGTACACCATTTGCATAGTAACAGATTGTGAGGGTTGCAGCCATGGTTGATTCGCAAATATTAAGGCAGGGCGGCGGCCCGGGAGTCGCACCCAGAGTGCATTTGCGATGTTTATGCATGACTGAAGGCAACTCCAATGAGGCCAATATTGAGGCCCCTTCAGACCCCCAATCGCGTAAATAGTTTAGTGTCCACGAGATAATTAACATAGAAAGGCCATTTAAGCATTGCACACTTACACAAACAAATTATGCAAGGCAATAAACGGGGTATTCAGTTATATTTTAGCTGATGATAAGATAATGTAACTATAATGTAACAAGTTCTTTGTTATGCAAAATATGTATGTTATTATTATTATTTACCAGATGAGAGGAAAAAGTATGATGGAGTAGAACTGACCTGAATGAATTTTGTAATCAACAGTGCCATATCAAAGTACATGCCATAGAAATGCATGAAAGTTGACCCTATTTATGCTGAATTTATATCGCAAAAACAGCAGGGTGTCGTATAGGGTGTAGGATGTTCAGCTTTGATATAATTGATGGTTTTAAATGGAAAGATAAATATAATAAGAATGCAGTTTCTTTTTATGATATTAAACATACACCAAATTGGGGTTCCCTAGTTTTCCTAGGTTTCTACAGGGTGTTAATAAAATTATTTTACACAGCTTGTGGGGAGATCAAAACATGAAGAAAAGTACAATACTTAATCGTTCTCGAGATATACTCGTTTGAACTTTTTCCTTTATCAAAGTTTCCTTTATCAAAGTACAATAAGCGGTATTTAATTGCAGAAATTGGAAGATAACTTTAAAATGTTATACCCGTATTTTTTTTTCGACTTGATCTAATTTGCCTCAGAAATTTCAGTTTGAAGTTAAAAGAGTAAGTTGTCATTATTATGTGTGAACGTCAGACGTTATATCCACAAATTCTTCTACTTTAAACTATAATTGCTCAGGAAGCTTGGGCAAAATCGAAAAAATAATAATCTAATATTTTCTTTCGATTTCTACAATTAAATACCATTCATTCTACTCTGTAAACTGCCTCAAGGAAGATATAAATAAAAATTTCAAATTGCTATATTTCGAGAAGAAAAAAAAAGATTTTTGAACCTTTGTATATATTTGACTTGTCTTTTATTATAGTCCACCTAGCTGTGTAACACAATCGGTTTGTATGAATACATGGTGTGAATAGTAACAAAATATGTAAGTAATAATAATATTGATTATCATATGCATGATTGTGCATAACGTGTGTACGACTTTGTTAAACAAAATTATTGTGTTTTGTGCTAACTCATTTTCAGCTTTACCATTCTCAAAAGAGTAATTTCAGCAATTTTCACGACTTGCACGTTCAGTACACAGTATGCGTTTGTAGGCGAATCGAAGAAGGCTATTATCGAAGTTGATACATCCAGATAGTGTAGTTGATTTGTTGTTAACGCCATTTTGGGAACTCTTTACGATATCGCAATTGCCATTCCGGCCATGCAGGCCATCGCAGAGCCGTTAGCGCTTTCGCAAACCGAAAATTAATGCGACCCGCCCGGTTATAACCGTTCGTCTTGCGTCGTTTACCAGCGACTTTTGGGCAATTCGAAATTTTCGCACACACCCCTCCAGCAACACGTCCAACGTCGCCCGACTGAATTTTGCTTGAGGTTTGCGTGCCACTAACTCTCAGTTCTCACATTTCGTGCAACGCTCGACTGCCACCAAAACTTGGAAAAGTTTGCGTGTATAATTCACTCGTTTATCCACGCGAATCGCCAAATTAATGTCTCAGAA
>JARJDQ010028744.1:0-24471 GCA_030264215.1 Geostiba sp. GC000077
AAAGATGGCACTTGTTGTATTTCTTGAAGAGCTTGGTCGAAAATCGGAAATATAAGTACGAAATCCGGTGGCTGAGATCGCAGTCGGGGCTGGGCCGGGAGCGATTGCGGAGCACATGAAATGATAGACGAACTTTAAATTGATATTGACATTACTATTGATTGACTACTTTGTACTTCCGTCAACTAGCGCCATCTATCGGAGACTAGTGGAACTAACTACAGGAAACTAACATGAAACTAGTTCCACCAGTCACCGATAGATGGCGCTCGTTGACGGAATTTAAAAATCAATTTTTAACACTAAGTTCCATGAGCGGCGACCGATGCCTGATATTCAATTTCTAATACCAAACTTTTAAAGCAGATTGCGGAACAAATTGCAAAGTATTAACACTACAACAATTTATTAAATTTTATAAATTACTAGCTTAAAGAATATGTTAAAATTGACGAAGAAAAATATTACATCACGCGTTTCAAAATAATATCGAAATAAATCCCCAAAAGTTCAAAATTGATTTTAAGCCATTTCCCGTGCCCTTGGAGGGTTGGGACGGGATGCATCTTAAAGACAGTCTTCTTGCCTTTTAGAATCCGCAAAGATACTTATAGAAAGAGCTCGCATTCCGGAAATATTAAGCAAAATTTGGAATTAAATTGGAAGTTTTTCAAATTTGATTTGAACGTACTTCCGGGGCACTGAGAGGGTTGTGACTGGGTGCATCTTAAAGAGCGTCTTCTTGCCTATCAGAAACCGTAATGATACTTAAAGAAGGAGCTCGCATTAAATATAAAACATATAAAACAAAATATGAAAATAAACCGTAACATTTTCAAATTTGATTTTAAGGTACTTCCGGAACCTTGCGGGGGTTGGGATGGGGTGCATCTTAAAGAGCGTTTCCTGGGCTAACAGAATCAGCAATGATACTGAAAAAAGAAGCACGCGTTCGGAAAATATAAAGGATTTTCCGTGGAATGTCGTGAAATTATCAAAATAATTCGCAAAAATTTAAAAGTTGATTTTACGGTCCCTACGCGACTCAGTTGGGGTTGGGATAGGGTGCATTTTAAAGAGCGTCTTCTTGCCTTTCAAAATCTGCAAAGAGACTTAAAGAAGGAGCTCGCATTTGGGAAATATTAAGCAAAATATGGAAATAAATAGGAAATTTTCAAATTTGATTCTAAGGTACTTCCAGCGGTCTAAGGGGGTTGAGAGGGGTGTATCTTAAAGAGGATTTCCTCGGCTATTAGAATCAGCAATGATAGTGAAAAAAGGAGCACGCGTTTTGAAAATATAAAGGATTTTCCGTCAAATGTCGTCAAATTATAAAATAAATTCGTCAAAACTTCAAATTTGATTTTAGGGTCCTTGTGGGGCAATGCGGGGATTGGGACGGGGTGCATTTGAAATAACGTTCTTTTGCCTATCAGAATCCGGAAAAATATTGAAAAAAGGAGCACGTGCTCAGATAATATGAAGGATTTTCCTTCGAATGCCGTCAAAATATAGAAATAAATCTTCAAAAGTTCAAAATTAATTTTAAGCCTCTTTCCGTGTAATGAGGGGTTTGGGACTAGGTGCATCTTAAAGAGTCTCTTCTTGCCTATCAGAATTCGTAAGGATACTGAAAATGAGAGCTCGCGTTCAAAACATATACATCGTTTTCCGGTGAATGTCGTAAAAATTTCGAGATAATTGGCCAAGATTTCAAAGAGGCACTCCCAGGGTGCTAAATGGGGTAGAACAGGATGCGTCTTAAAGAGCGTATTTCTGATTATTAGAATAAGTAAAGATACTGAAAAACGAGCACACGTCTAGATGACAACCTTAAGAGTAATGAGTGGTGAAGTACAGCATTAAAATGCTTGGTAATAAGCTACGCTCACAGAACTGAATATTTCTTAATAAGTCACCTCCCTAACGTAGAAGCAAAGTAATCTAAGTCATTTTAGTACTTTATTGCTGGCATATACGATGTGATCAGCCAGCGTTGGCAATCCACCCCCTAATAGCGGCGATACGTGCGAATCTGTTAGAAGCGGAAAAGCACTCGGTTGTCGACTAAATGTGTATCATCAGTGATGCTACACTAACGCATCCCCCCGCAATGCCTTCACTTCTTGAAACACTGAGCAGCGAGATAAATTGTCATCTGTCATAACAAATCTCATCGTATTAATAACCATTCGAAATGTGATTGCATCCAACGATCCAACACTCCACTCCCACTCCGCAAACGAACGAAGAACAAACTGGTAGAAGATAGAACAATATCAATTATTTCTGCTTCCGCTTTGCTGCCATTTTATACCTATGTATTTAATCTCACTACGAAGAAAACTGCCAGCCTACAAATTACATTAATGTTCGTTTTTATAGGTGCGCTGGTGCTAGCGCTGGCCAAGGTAAGTATAGTGTTTGAAATCGCATAATTACAATTAAAATAGAGCAGCCGCTATTAAGCTGGGCGTTAATTAATTAACACATGTAACGAGCCGCATAATTCACGCACCTACCACTGCCGAGCCTGGGGGCGGCCTGCTTTGTATTTCCGTATATGAGGTGGAAGGGGAAATTCCGAATTTGGACTTTGGGCTTTGGACTTGGTTGGGACTTTGGACTTTATAAATCTTGCCAACGCCGACGCGCTAATATATTGTTAAGGAGGCAATTCAGTCTGCCTCGCACCCACGCACCCCCAGTGATATTCTGTTACCAGTCTCTTGGCCATGGTGGCGGCCGTTGGCGGCCGTGTAATTTAATAGCAAATATATAGAGTCTTAATATAAAGTTAAATAGCTCGCCGGCAATGCAATTTACAGCGTCATAACGATGTCAGCGTGAATATAATAACAGTTTATGTATTAATAAGTGCGCAATCTGATAGGAAACGTCCGGCGTGCGGCGATCAGTGTCAAGTCGGTAATGTAGAGTCCTGCAATTTGTATACAGGCAAATTTGTATACATGCTGGTTTGTGCAGCGTTATATTTACATTTGACACCTCCAATAAATTTGTGTGCCTGTAAAACAACTTGTAGCACTACGGGGGGCATTAATATTTCCGGTGGCAGTGCTGCCGCTGCACTTCCAGGTGCCGCCGCCTGCTTAATTCGAGCGCGGAGAGGCACGCGCGAATTTATCGAGCACTTAAGCGTTTAAATGTTTGATCGGATTGGCGTTGTCGCGCGCCGCCACCGCCGCTTTTAAGGATGCAAACAGCGACAAACACACACATCCATTGCAGCCAAACGCCAACGGGGCCGGAAGTGAAGGCGCCGGGCGTTGATGTTGCCCTCTTGTCGCGCGGAGGGTTCTAAACCACCACCAGCGCCGAAAATGCAAAGCGGTAAGAAACCTTTGCGCGGGGCCTTTTGCGCGGCATGAAACAGACGTGGCACAGCCGAAAGGCACATCACGAAACGTACGAAAGAGTATCGCAAATAGATGAGGGTAATTTATGGCCGGCTAAGTAGGGTGGAAGTGACAAATTGATAAATATCTTTTATTCTCGGTTTGTTGCGTGCATGTTACGCAGCGCCTCCACCAAGAGATACAGCGAACAACAATGGACATACAATGTGTTCAGTGACTTCAGCAAAGAATACAGGAATACTGGTTGAAACATTTTGGACCAAACTTAGTGTACATCTTACTTCTTGCTGTTATGAATTGATTTGTTTGTCTTACACTTGGGCTGAGACGCCGCGCAGAGAGGAAACGTTGGTACTAACGAATGCCAAGAAAGAAATCAAAGTTTGTGTGTTAGTTAGATGCCCACCTTGTTTTTGAGTTTGAGTTTGCTAAGCATGTTTTCTCATTTCATTTCGGCCAAAAATTCATTCGCCAGCGAGGGCGGATTTTTGGCGCGCGCAATTTCTTATTCTCACTCCCATTTCGCAATTCGCTTTTGTTTGCGCGGCGATAACGAGCATGTCGTCGTCATTCCTCACTGCTGGCTGCTGGGTGGCAGGAAAACATCCTTTCCATGTGCACGTAATAAGTTTGTTCGAATCAATTATGTTAATGCGGCGAACTCGTGCCACAATAAAAAGTACGCGATCGCTAACCAGAAGCGACGCGCAGCAGGAAAAACTTCCCAGACACAAGCACGCCGCGCAGGAAAAACAACGAATCAAGCCGGAAGAATTGGTCGCCCGGCAAAACGCAAAATGCCGAGCACCGGAGACTGGCAGACAAAGTGGCAAAGTATGCAAATGTTATTACCCGAGTTATGCACATCGTAATTATCGTTATGTGTCGCCCGAGTCACCAGGGACCTGCGGGGCTGGGTGGCAAAGTGAAAACGAATTTTTCATTGCCTCACCTCGCATTTTCTTTTCATTTTCATTCGCCGAGCGGGCGCTTGTTATTTTTTTCGCGCGCCACCTCTGAGATGAGTTACTGGAGCGCGGTTGCAACTTTGCGGGGTAAACTTAATTATCTATGAATATGTAAAAGTTATTTAATGCAGGCAAACTTTAATCAACCAGGACGGTGTGCGCCACTAGCCGGGGTGCATCCTCGCGTCTCGTTGTAACTAATTAAAATTTTACATACCTTACGATGGGAGGGGTGGAGGTGCCTTCTCACCGCGGAAACGGGGTTGCTATCTGTGGAGGCATCCGTCGCAGTCATCCAGTCAGTGCACCGCCAAGGGAAGAAAACTCTTGCCCAACAAAATTGCTTTATAGCCGAGATAAAAATTAAAAATTACTGAAAATTGAGTCAGACTAAAACCCCTGAAGTTGAAAGCATCACAAAATTGTTGGAGTGTAATTTACAACTATTAAAGTCTACGTCGGTAAAGTAGGAGCTCTGTAAAGCAAACGTACAAATGTATAAATTGCATAATTGTAGAAATGCTTATGGAACTTTTGTTCGAGTATAATTTAGTACTCTTCACGAGTTTGTGCTGAGTTTATGGCATCAGACAGAAGGTATTTTTGACCTTTTGTTATTGTATTTTTAAGCGCAGGGAGTTTGCGACAGTTTGAATCGAATGGAATTCAAACGCAAATGAATGCCAGGAATATGTCTGGCGTTCTTTCGGGCGGGGAGTACTTTAAGACTTTGGTGTCTTTGGACTCGGTACTTTGAAATTTCGAGGTTACCACGACTGCGGCGGCGCTTTCGGCACTAATTACGTTATTTATTCGGAAACAATGAAGGCGGACTGAGGCGAGCTTTGCAAGCTTTTCCAAGTCAACAGAGGCGCACGAGCGCCGTGAGGACGAATCGTCCTGTGGGGTCGTCGCTTAAAACCAACCGCCCACAAAGTTTCCCATCTTTTGTTTGTCCGCAAACTGTTAACAACCGACGCTTACGGTGGGATCAATGTAAGAGCCGCTACAAAATAAATACAGTGCGTTCCGGGCATATTGCAATCACCAAACAGAGGAAGTTTTAAAAAGGTTTGGACTCGAGGTATGTTTCTTCTCCAAGAAAGAAAAAATACTTAATCATCACATCTTCAAGTCTGTTGCCGCATGAAAAGTTGATGTATGAAAGAATGCTTTCGCTCTGCGAGTCTTTAAATATTAAAAATAATTTACGCACCCTGTCATCATGGCGTGCGTTTTTTGGTGCGCGTGTTAAATACTCGCCGCGTTTTTGTTGATGCCCCTAAAGAAGTCTTAATTTTCGAGGCGCTTTTCGTTTGTTCCCCACGACCGCATTTATAAACCATCCTCCTCCGGGCGTTGCGGTGGCGACTGGCGAAGAAGGCAGCGGGCGAAAAAAAGGAAAACGAAGTTACAAGTTATTATTGTCTTGCATGCTTTGCTGAGCGTGGTGGCGGTGGCGGTGGCTTGCGTGCGTTAGCGAGGTGGGAGTGTCGACGATGGATAATTAAAAGAAAAACTTTTTACTTTACGTGCTCGCGCCGTTGTTTTATCTCGTCCCAAGTTCTTCGCGGCAGCGGCGTGTATTTTTCAGCTTTATGCCGCTCGCTCTTTGGCTTTGACTTTTTGCACATCATATGCGCGGCGGGCGGGCAGGAAGGAAAGGAAGGAACAAACGAAACTTTTCGGCGGCGGTGTAAATTCGCGCAGTCATCAAAGGATTGCAGCCGCGGCGTTATTAAGTGAAGAACTGTATCGCGATGAGCGCGCAGCGGGCGTCATTATCGTCATCATCATCAAAGACGAAACAAATTATCCAACTATGAGGCTCGGCGATAACTTTCGCCGTGCGAATATTCTAATATTTAAATTGGTAATTAAAAGTTGCGCATAGAAACGCATCGCGCTACTTTCAGCAGTTAATTTCGGTACGCACACAGCAGAGTGCATAAAATGTTCCATCGCTGGCAGTCCATTAGTCTGCGCATTCAATGGGAGCAAATTGGGTTGCCTACCGTTGCAAAGCACTAACGCCAATTTAATGCATTCCTGGATAACATTTGTGACATGGTACATAAATAATTTCAATTTTTTAAAACTTTTAATAGTCCCTGGCGCATTTTTCTTTCCGGCATCTCCTTCCTTTTGATTCTCACTTAGTTTTTTGCGCCTTATACTACAGGAGATATAAGCAAACATTTGCATTATTTAGTTTGTTGATGGTATCTTTTTGACTAGTAAATTTAGAATCTAAAATGTTCGACATTCGACATGTACATGCTCATTGGCAAAAGTAACAAACATTTAGTTTGAAAAAGTAATTGGTAATTTTCAATGAGCAATAACTCATAAACCTTGATAATTGTGAAATAACATTTTCATCGTGGAAAGTTGGCAAATTTCATTCCATTTCCAGCGATGCTATTGAATGTACAAAATGTTAACAAATTCATTATGTAATCAACAAATGTGTCACCAAAAACACATCCGTAAAATGAAAAGCTTGGTGGAAGCGCCGGGAGCCCAATTTGAAACTTTGTGCAAAAAAAAACGGATTTTGCATGCTCAGATTTTTCTAGACTTTTAGTATGGCAAAAGGATATCATCGACTAACTAACAAATCCAAACCCCGTCGTTCCCACAAAGAGTTCCACCGAAAAACCTATTTCTCCTGTACTATTACGTGACGTTAAAGGAGACCTGTAATTTTAATGTACGCCAAGTAGCAGTAAGCGCATGTGCCGGTGTTAATTACTGCTTAACTATTCCGGTTCGAAGGGCCAATATAATCCGGCGTCACAGTTAACTGGCGGCGGGGCGCAACTTGCAGTCGTATTTTAGTTGCAGCACGCGGAGTTTTTGCTCCGGCATGCTTATCCACGCTCTCTTTACGCTCTGATCCATACGGTCGCCATGACGACTGCGGCGGACGCCACCGCCGCCGAAGAGGTCATTGCTCATTGGCGACTACGCCGCCGCCGGCAAATCCATGCGCGCCGCGGTAGGTCCGGAATCCCAGTCCCCCGGAAAACTTAAATACCGACATACAAACACACATATACAGTTCGTCCAAAATGAATTGTTTGCAGCGCCGTTGACGACAAAATATTTACGTGGGCGAGCGTTTTGTTTATTTTGCCGTGATGCTGGGCGCAGATAATTGTAAGAATCTCGAGTGGGAAATCTCAACCGAGTCAACAGGATGACGGATTATGCCTTAACGCGATTAAAATTTCATGTCGCCTGCCTTATAATATAATGTCATATCTTCAGAGGCAATCTGCGCGAGGCATTCGCGTGGCGGGTGAAAAAGCTTTCCCCTCTCCAAGGAACGTAATCCTTCGCGGCACACTTGACACCGCGCCGCCGACTCAGATTTACACGCGACGTCGCGTCGCCGCCGAGATACATCTGATACATCTTCGTGATTAAGCTAAATAGGCCAAAAGCGACGAGGGCAAAGCCAGCGCCGACTAGGCCTATCGCGATGCGATGGTGTCTTCGTTTCTTCTCCGCCGCCCGCCACGGATCGATGTTCCTCCGCCGCGCGAGCGCCGGCACTATCTGATGAAAATTGCCATCTTTCCATCTTGGATCCAACGCGTAAACAGAGCGTGAGCAGCGCACAGAGAGTCCATTCAATAAAAGCGCAGATTTTCGTAATGGACGGAATAGCGCGATAGATAAGTTAGTTAAAAGCCGCCCCATGCCCCACAGCATGCGAGACGTTCCAGTAATTATTATAATGTTGTTAATTTTAATGGAGGCGGATGCCGTCGTCGACGCACGCAACTTCCAACAGTGCCAACCCAACTCACCGTCTTCAATTGGCTTTATCTTCCCTTCTTCCCCCAGCGTGTGCGTCGGCAGCGT
This sequence comes from Geostiba sp. GC000077, assembly GCA_030264215.1. Classification (NCBI taxonomy): domain Eukaryota; kingdom Metazoa; phylum Arthropoda; class Insecta; order Coleoptera; family Staphylinidae; genus Geostiba; species Geostiba sp. GC000077. Next base: position 8,222 of record JARJDQ010028744.1, read on the forward strand.
TGAGTTCGCAAAGTTTAAAACTTTGGAACTAAAATCCACTTGGCTTTTCAATACAATTAACTTGCACACAACACGCTTGTATTTCAACACGTCGCATTTGATTTGTACCAAGATTATAATATAGCCATAGCTATACCGAATGGTGATTTCTTTTTGCCAGTGTGGCGCACGTGTGAAAATCACCGTAGTGTGCCCCGCACAAGGATTATCATTAACATTCGTCGCTCAAAATTTAATCAAACAATGCGAGACACAGAATGCGCGCGCTGGGAATGCGTGGCATTTTAATAGAAGCGCAATGGAAATTTCCGCCGTTGTTCGGCCGAAAAGCAAAGCAAACAGTTCGTTGCGAAGTGCTTTCGGATTTCGTGCGCATACCAAGAAACAAGTGAGGCGGCCACACACGATGAAGTCGAAGCGCATGGCATGCGAAGTGGAAATTCGAGTCCTTCGACTGAGCGCCGGGGCACGTTTCCAGTAAATGTGCATAATGTCGCCTAAAAATGCATACATTTATCGTTTCGCCGGTTCGCCAATTCGGGTGCGCCGAGTTGCGTCGAGGACGAAAGAAATTTACCGGATGAGCGCGGCGGGACGATGGCGCGCAAATAAAGGATAACAGCGGGGCCCGCACAGCCGCCCGCCAAACCTACCAAAAGGCGCTGGGGCCGCTGGGTGGCGCGCACGGCGATAACAAAGACGTTTGACGATGATTATTACCCGAAACTGTTTTCGGTCGGGAGGACACGCAGCAAATGCCACCGTTTGCGCACACGCCAAACACTCAAGCCATCCGAGTTGTGCATGACAATGAGTATCAGTTTATTTTATCTTGTTTCGTTGTGCTTAATTTTTTTGGCCTCTCCAAACCTAATTTTATCCTGGAACGCTGAACCATTTCACATCGCTTCGGTTCGATTCCCCATTAAACTATAGCAAGAGTACAAATAGAATAAAAGTAAAACTATGGGGAAAAGGTGTGTGTATGAGGATGCCAGGATGCGGGTTTGCAGGGATTACGCCTCGCTGGTCTCGAACCGAAAATTTTACGATTTCTTATCGGATGCTTCATCTTGTTTGTCCCAGCATCCGTCGACGGCGCGAATATTGTAAACTTTACGAGATGATTTTTTTCTGCTCGAATGTGTGCCTTCGTTACGTCGCCGTATACTTTGTTATTTGTCAGTTTAGTAGTTTCGGTACATAACATTCAGGACGTTTCAGGCTTTCCAGGTATACACATACAAAAATAGGGATGAGACAGCGCAATAAAACGCACCGAATCCTATATACGAATATGATAACAAAATAACAAATATTGGATGTCATAAAATTTATATTTTCTTTTGTCCCTTCTACACAATACAAATCCCATAATAAAATATCAAGTAATATTTTTCAAATTATTTCTTTTTGTGAAATCCTTAATTTTTAATATTGTACTAAAAGTGTATTAATTTAAGAGCCGTTTGCATATTCCTGCCAGCATGCCTTTTATCATTTTTTCTCTTCTCGGCGTAGGATGTTGTCTTGCAGTAGCATACTTTTTAATTAACACGACGTCCTTTTAACCCCGGAGACCATAATCGTCACGCCTAACGACAGCCAAGACAGAGTTGCGAAATTAGATGCAAACCAGCTTTGGGTTAAAAATTATGTCTTTACACAAAACTTCATCTACAAAAAAAAAAAAATAATCGAAGTAAAATTTTATATTCACTTTTTATACAAAAATAATATAGTGAATGAAAAATGAAGGATTAAATAGTGTGAATATTAAATTTAAGTTGGCAGTTAATAGGGATTAGCGAAATTATTGGTGAAGTGCATTTTAAACATATTCCTGACGAATATATAAAATAGCTGTCGTGCACGCGTGAAATTCGCACGGCACGGAGCGTTTTTGTCGACACATTTTAATTCACCTACACATGCCCACAATGTGGTATCCTTGTCCATCGCAAAATGCAACCAACAGAAAATATAAACAAGAGCACGCAATTTATTATTAATATATTATATAAAATAAATAAAACGTATATATTTTAATAGGGCGCGTAAATATATTAATTTATATAAATGGCGGACCAGGAGTGCAGGAATGCGAGGAACGTTTTTCCAGGACGCGCGCGCGCATCGAACGTTTAACGTTTCCCGGTTCCGCGCGCGCCGAACGCCGAACGAGCGGGGAAAACAAGAAAAATGAACGAAGAGCCGAACGGGAACGAGCGATAGAGATAGGCTGCTGGTGGAGGCAGACGGGAGCGTGGTGGGAAAGCAGAAACGCGGAAATACGCCTGCCACACAGTGTCAAAGTGGGAGTGGAATAGCTTCAGGGATGCACTGCGAGGGAAGTGAGAGGGCGCTGGAATATCGGATGGCAGTTTGCGGCAGTGGCGCTTTTTCCCACGCGTGGAAAACCTCCACGCTCCATGCTTTGCTCTCGAATGCGCGCCCGGTATTAAATATATAAATATTAGGAGCGCATGCGGCGAGTTCGACAGCGAGAGAGCGCCAGGACCTCCGCAGGACGGCATGCATGAGCCGGGAACTCGGGGAGCAATGCTCTCCAAACACAGCAACACACACACCGGCGAGTATAATATTGCTGCATAAATATATAATGTTCAGTCTTTCATTGTTTATTTTGCAGAGAACATTGTAATTCAAACTTGTTTAGCCTAAATTACTTATTATTTTATCGCCACCACAACCACCTGAGTTTATAATGCATAATTTGGCAAGTTTAATTAATTATAATTCGGATTTGCTCCTTCCCCCCCAATCATCAAACACTTACCGCAACGCGTCAAATGCACACGACGGGTACGCAAAGTTTAATGGCTGGAATGCATGTGTGAAACCAGTTTGGTTTTGGGGCAAAGGTGCAATTAGAATTTTCTTAATTGCCGAACAATATCGGCGGCGCTAAGAGCGCACAAAGGCAGTTAACATTTGGCGTTCGAGCGTCTAGCTCGGGGAGGCTTCCAATGCAATACAGTCGCACAATCGGCGCGCAGTGTGCAACTAACAACAAGACAACAAGACAACAAGAACAAGAACGCCGCCGCAGCAGAGAAGCGCAGGAAACAAGGCACATTGTCAGCGCAAGAAGCGGCCGCTGCGCAAAATATAAAGACATCGTATGCACGCTCAAACACTCGGAAGTATAAGTGGTTGCCGAATTGCTTCCGAATTAACGCACTAATGATGTCTATGCAACATTAACGAGGCGTCATCAATTCAAATTTAATTAAGCGCAATTTCGATGTGGCTGTGCGCCTGAAGCCGCAATGCAACACGTTGGAGGTGTTTACTGTTAATTTATTTCATTTATTTCTGCCATATGCGGCGGCAAATGGAAATTATGTTTGCGCATAAAAAATATTTTAATGCGCTGGCATAATTGAACTCTCGGTGGGTGGGCGTCGATATAATCGAAAGCAAACCCCTCGGAAATGTGTTCGATGTGCTCACTGTTCGACGCACGAGAATTAAAGGTGTTTTACGCGAGGGTCGGAGGCCTGATGGTGGAGGCGCCGGGAGCGTGTACAAAAGAAAGCGATTAAAATATGATTGATTGTCCGCAATTTCCAATCTTGCGCGCCCTCCTAAGCAAAGCAAAAACCCCGCATTTACAATTTGCAAACATTAATAATTCATTAGCGATTCAATTTTAGTGGATAATGGAAAATTTCACACACAATGAATAACAAACACATTAAGTGGTAGGTGGAAAAAGCACACTTCATTAGATTTAAACATTTAAAGCTTCTAAATTGTGGCGCTCGAAAAACTTCATTGTGCACATAACACATTATGAATTATGAGGAGGGTGCGAGGCAAAAACGCAGGTGAAAAGAGTTCGGAGTGTCGTCAAAGAATGAAAATAGCGCAGTGCAAATTTCAACCTCGATGCTCGACTGCAGCGCGTATGCACACTATAGAGCCAATAAATGCCAGCGAAGGGCCAAGAAGAGGCGCGAAGCTCGAGAAAATGCGAAATTGCGAAGGAAAAAAATGAAGAGGAAACTCTCGAGCGCACCTGGAGTGCATTACCGCCGGCGCGGCGCGCTTGCGTTTTTCCTCGTTTTTCGGGCCCTCCTCGTCGTGCCATAAGCAGAAGAGTTTTCAACTAAATTAAGTCTCGCACAACGCACTCATGGTAATTATTTCATTCGTTTCGCTCCACGGCGCGCCGCTTCAATTCAATTAATTGCGTTCAAACGGCACTGCTGTGCACTTCTGCCTTTTGTGAAATGTATTCTTTCCAAATCGAAATGTGCGCGTAACTGAAATTAATTTTAGTGGCGCATATATGATGCGAATTAATGCCGATGTCCCCATGATAGGCAAGCGTGTTTGCTTTGGCAGCCGCGCGCTTGGAAAATCGGTGAAATTTAATTACACCGCGCGCCCGCTCATCATAGAGCTAGTTATTAACTGTTATTGCTCGTTATTTGTCGAGTAATTTTCATTTTCGATGCGTCTATCATTCGTGCGATGATGATGAATTTCAGCGGCGGTAAGTGAGTGTGCGGGGTGGGCAAACATCTGCGCTGCCGGTGGAGCGATTGCGGATCGCGAGAGTCGGCGGCGGCAGCAATGCGTTTCGGCTTCGGTTAATAATTCGACATTTTGCACCCGGCGGTTGAGAACACGCGCCTAAACCTCTCGCTCGCCCCGGCGCCTCCGCCAGGGATTCGATATGCGCGCGGATTTTCATGCAGTTTGCGTTGCGATGAATTCGCAGCGCGCGTCTCGCGTGTTGGCACAGAATGACGGCGCATAACTAAACTACATTCACCCCTAACACACTGCACTGGCGCGCACTGAGTGTATGCGCAAAAATCATCCCCGGAAAAATGGAGCCAGGCGGTCGTAACTTTGCAAAAACCCCTTGGGGAACTCATAGTTTGCGCTCGACGGGGAAAATATTGGACTGTAAAACTATCGAGATGGAAGAGACATGGAAATGGAATGCAAACCGCGTTTAATATGCGCGGGCACGAATTGTTTACCCTCAATTGCACTTCACGAGTGCATCTCAATTTTATACTATCGATTACTTTAGTTCATATTTTCCCAGAAAATCAACGGCCAGAAAACTCCCAAAGCTTTAATTTTAAAGTTAACTTTACTGGGGTCTTTTTTTTTTGTGTCGACCTCAGCAGTCCCGGATAAGTATTATCAATCAGATGACATATGACGACCGGGAAGGGGGTTGTTATCACATGCGCATGTTAGCCGCGATGTAACGCACGAGTGGTCCATTTGGCTGTGCAGGGCTCGACCATCTGTTTTGGCAATTTCTGAATTAGCAAGTCTAATGATGACTGTATTAAATTTGTTTCGGCGGCGCCTGCAAACAGCAGCCCGCTTGCAATCGGCAAACAAAGCCCCCCGGAGCTTGGCGCGCAGCCCCTGCAACCAGGAACACGCAACACCGGATTGCGCGACGTGTACCCGCGCGAAAACAATATCAACCCGCTCAATCCCAAACCCACCCCATGCTGCAGCTCGCCGACGTCAATAGAATAAACAGATAAACGGATGTCATCGTTGTTTCGCCGCTCGACGCCTGGGATGTGTTCGAGTGCTTAATCCGAGTGTAATATTTATTGTATTGGGTGTTGTGCAGTGTTCTGCATAAACACGAGGCACAACAATTTCGCTGCTTTTCGAAGTTGTGCAAAAGCGGAAGCCACCAATCGGCAACTAAATAAGTAGAACTGCAAAACTCTTACTGCTGTCGGCCATTATTCCGGTGTAGTTGTGCAGTTTGAGTGGAAAATTCAAGCGCGAAACTTTTCTGCCTTCTGCGCGATTGTCGGTTTGTCGTCATGGGCAGAAAGTCACGAAATTGTCGGCCGCCCCGCTGGTGTGCGTGTATCTGCGAGTGCAGCCAACGATAAGTTGCAATTTTCGCATAAATATAAATTTCTTCCGAACGATGAAACGCGCTCCCCCGACGGCGCGCATCCTCGCTGCCCCATTCCCGCGGATTATAACTTTATTACCCTCTGAATGCTTCAATGATGCGCCGCCGCCGCCACACAGCAATGGTCTCTCTGCGGTATGCTCGGGGTTTTATTTTTTCCGCGCTGCAGCGCCACGAGTACAAATGATATACATTTGAATGTTTCCAGGACGAAATCTACAGTACGTCCCAAATGGCGTTCAAAACGCGACCCCAGCTGCAAGCGTATTTGGTATTCAGTTTGCGATGCCTGCTGTGGATTAAATTATACCGCAGGGCATTATTTTTTCCTCCCCCTTATTGTCTCCGCCCGACGCTGGACAACCGCAAACGGGCGCAAGAACGAGGGGAAGAAAAGCCACAGTTAATGTTTTACAATTTAAAAATTCAAATTTGCAAATGGCATCATTTTTAATAAAAATTAAAAACTTCCATTGTGGCGAGGGGGTGAATGCGTCGCCATTTACTGGACGGCTGTGCTATGGGAGCGCGTTGGAGTGGAAAATCTCGCGTCTGGAAAATTAGAGCGATTAAATTGATAAATGCACTGTCTTTTTGTGCGATTTTTACTCCATCATCTCCACTCTCAACCAAACCAGCGCTACTACAACAATGTATGATTGGTTGCTGAAGACAAGATCATCTATTTTCGGTGGTATTTTGGTTGTGTGGAAATCGAGTTAGTGGCGTTCGTTACGCATAAATCGCATAAAGTTCAACTTATCTACTCGTCCTCCGCCCTCATGCAATTCTCAGCACTCACACATACAGTGTGTTTGGCGGCACTAGAAGTGGGCTTCAGCTACATGAATTTCACAATCACGTGTCCTGGTGTGGTGTGCGTTGGCGTTGTAGCTTGTATGAAAGTGGAACATAATATGCGAAGTTTATGTCCCGTACGCTTTCGGATAACGACTAGAGAAACGACCGAGCCGGCTAGGCCAAGCCTGCATACACATGTATGGACTAATTATTGTTACTTGTTAGAGTTAATTTACTTGCGCGTAATTAAAACCGAGAGAATAAAGCCGTACAGCGTGCAGTAGCAGTGCCCCTCGAGTGTGTGTGGAGTGGCGGAGAGTCGAGTATGCAGCTGCTGAAAGGATGCGAGCGGGGGTGTGTGGAGGGGGGACGGAATAAAGGGATGTGTTAATTTATTACGAAAAGTTTTATAATTGCATTCGGCGCTCACCGCACGTCGCCATCTCATCACTCTATAACTCCGTTCTGAGACGGCGCCTCCACCACGGCCGTCGTCGCTGTCCGTCGTTCCAACAGTGGCCCGGAGGGGTGGGTGGCGGTGGCTTATTTAATTATTTATTTATACCGTGTGCGAGTTGACGGGTTTATTACGCCGAAGACGCCCCCGCCCACTGCTTGAAGATGTGGGCTAAACCAGAAATGCTCGTCTAATGGATTAGTTTACAGTTACACTTTGCACAAACAAATTTAACAGCCACTTAGCAATGGAAGAAACACTCATCTATGTGCGCACTTTTTGCAAAACATTTTCATTAGGACTAAAAGAACGATTAACATCCTCTCATCCACGGGGCAAATGGTTAAAAATGCATGCGACATTAATCAGGCACCAAAGCGCCAAGCACCGACAAAACGAGGACGCGCCCGAAAATGAAGAGCTGCAGCGCTGAAGTTGAGCGAGTGGACGAGTAGACAAATGACAAAACGAGGCCAAACACGAAAATGCGCGACGCTCAGCAGCATTTGCACGTAAATATTAATGTCGGGAAAATGCATAAAAATGTTGCGCGGCGCAGTCGAAAAAACTAATTTAAAATTTTAATGTTTCGCTCATGCTTTTCATGCACCGCAGGCCGGCGGAGCTAAGAAAAAGACCCGCAGTACGTGCAAGATGCAAATGCATGAAGAATGCAAGCAACTCCCCGCTGATAAATAAATGAAACAGGCGTGCGAGACAAACGAGAAAAATTTACTTTTTGCCCGCCGAAGCGTACATCACGTACAATTACAGCGAGTGCTTACAATATTTACGTAGTGCATTTTCCTACATTTTAAAATTGCGAAAATTCCCTATTTTTTTCCTTGGTGGCTTTTATAGTTACGATTAGAGGCATATTTTTATGAACATCGGGGTGAAACGTGCTAGATGGTAGAAAGTGACTGGCGCGCATGGGAAGAAGCAAAAGTGACTGGGCGAATAATTGAATGTTTCACGCGCCAGGTGCGTTCGTTTCGCGCCGCGCGCTGAATATTCATGTGACTTATTGCTTAAGACAATATGCTCCAACGAGGCCGGCCGGAAAATCCCCTCGGCCGCCCCGAAACTTGCCGGCGTGTGCGGAAAAGCCTCGGAAATGGGAAAATCTCGGCGCTTGGAAATTCCCCACATATTCACCGCGCGTAAATCTTGAGCAAACGCTGTGCGAATCTAGTCAAAAATTTTGCGCAAACTAAATTAATTCCGCGGCGTTCAGGTTAGTTTAAATTGTCACGAGACTCGAGAGACATTCGTCTCGCCGTGAGAGCGCCGCTAAGATAATAAACTTCCATTTAAATCTGTATGAATAGATTTCACCCGCAGAGCGCGAGGGATGGCGAAGGGTGATTATTTCCAGGTCCAAACAGACGTTGTTTAAACTTCGGACGCCAAAGGTATGCGGTGCCTCCCGAGTCCTGCCTGCCGCTTGATGTTTCGTCAAATGCGTAGTACTACCACGTGCAAAGGTGCCACCCCCTGCATGCCCGCTCGGTTTTGGTCTCCTCCATTCCCTCGTTCCGCGCTACGCTAGGCTAAGTATTCATAGTTGTATAGTGGCGGCGGCGACGTTCCTCCCCCAACGCCGGAAGAGCGCACGGCACGCAGCTCCACGGCTTACGCGTAATTCGAGATTAATTGCTTACGTTAGTCAATGCCAGCGCTATTATATATCACGGGATTAGAAGCGACCCGCGCGCGCGCCACCCAAATTTAGTTTCCACAGTTTCCTCGCCGTTTTCAGCATTTCATCCCTTCATTGCAACCTTCGCCGTTCGCCGAATACACCGAGTTCATTGCAAATATATTCCGAGGACCATAATATTTTCGACATCACTTTTCACCACCAAAAACACCTCTCTCTACTTCTATAATTAGGATGAGTACGAAAAAGCCCTAGGGTGGAAAAAGAAAAAGGAGGAGAAAATTTAAAATGCAGACAAATTGCAAGCAGTTTTTCTAGATTTACTTCATGACGCATGTCTCCACGCTTTCACATCAATTGCCGCTGTGAGGGGCGGTTGTGGTAGGTGGTTGCGAAAATCCCGGATAACGCCAAGTTCCCAACTTACTTTTGCAATTGTATTTCACTTCGCTTCTTATTTAGATTAATTCCACCTTTTAATCTTCTCGCAGAAGCAATTAGAACATATCACTCACAATCTCAAAGGAGAAAGGACACTCAATGAAACACCGGCTTTTCTTCTTCAAGCAGTAGACACAAAATTACAACAACCATCTTGTTATCACATGTTACCATTGGTGTCGTATTTTTTATTTTACGTTTTTAAGCACCGCGCACATTTTTTACGTTCATTCCCATTCGCGTTTATTAATGTTTACACTCTCAGTCACAGTCATAGTCGCTACCAGTTCCAGGGCGTTATCGCATTGCCCTTTTTGCGCTGCGTTCTTTTGTCCCCGCTGGCGTTAACCAGATTTAACTAACAAGACCGTAAATGTTGCCGCTGTTGCCACGTTGCGCGGTGTGCAGGTCGCGTTCAAGGATATTTATCTTGAACACTAGAACACGGTGACACTGCAACGTCGCGCGTCGAACGCGCTTTTTTTTTTTTGCTGTTGTGGATCCCGGATCGTGCACCACGTCAGCTTTTATATTCGCCGCTACTTTTATACTTTAAACGCGAGTGTTATTCTCTTGTTAGTACCCGCTCCTTGTTTTTCTCTCGCGTAAACTAGCAGACAAACTAGGCGTGCAGACCAGCACCGCAGTGAGCGAGGGGAGGTAGGATGCGAAACCAACAATGTAAAGTTTCTTATTGAGTGGCTCAGTCGAAGACATGATGCGATGCGACGAGACAAGATGCATCTTGACAGGGCGCGACGCGACGCTATAAATGTAAAACACAGCAAAAGGTGTTTAAAACTTTATTGCTGCTCAGTGTTGAAACCATTTTTACATTTTCATCCACTCAAATTTTATCTTTATAAAATTTGTAACTTTGGCTTTGTTGCCTTTGCGTTTTTCTTCACTGTTTGCCCAAGCTATTGTCATTTGTCCTTTCAGTTTAAGTTTAAAGCTTTCAGTTTAACTTCCCAACAATGAATGCGTCTCAGTAGTGAGTTTTGCCAGTGAGTGGAAGATGAGAAAATCTTGTTTTCGCTGTTTACTATTTTTGCGATTTTTTGCGCCTTTGTGCGGACCAAGTTTAGTGCGCACTGCCTCGGAGTACAGTAGGAGTAGAATACCGCAACAAAACTGTTTCCTTGTTCGCTTTTGTTTCACCCTTGCCGTCCCACGTCCTGCCTTAACGTCGCTTCCGCCTCGCCGCTGCAACCAGCGCTTCCGGCTTAGAGCTTTGTTTCTACATTTTAAAACCGCTGCCACTAAAAAATACGCAAAGAAAACAAACGCATTGTATAAAAAAAACTCGCTGCAGTTCAAAATAATTAACAACAACAATTTTGCGAAGCTCGGGTGCTACATCAATTAAAAGGGTCTTTGTTTAAGTATTTCAGCGAACGCTTTGTAAATTGATAACATCGATGGTCGTTGGTGTTGCGTTGGGTTGGAAAAAAGGCAAAATGCACTAACTCAGTCGGTGAGTCGGCTCGTTGGTCGTCGGCCGTTTGGGTTTAGTGGGGGGTTTTGATCTCATCGGGAGGTTGTTCCCGCACACTCGTTTTCCCCCCTTTTCGGTCGTTTTGCCGCTTAATCCAATTTCACCTCGAAAAATTATGTACGTCACATGCACCAGCGTCGGTGTTCATCGGCTGTTCATCGATATCGCATTTTCATCAATTACAATCGAATGCGAAAGCGCTGCGTTTACAAATTTCAGTGCTATTATATTACCTTAACGGGCACGCCGAATTATAGGAGGGGCGCGCGTTTTCCACTTTCGTTCCAATTCGGAGCGGATTCGGAGTGTGTTTTTTTCCCGCTTCCTGCGGTGCGTCCGTCGACACCGACAGTCACATTCAATTGAACGCTTTGCTTCCCTGTATTTATTTGAGGAGGGTGGCCCAGAACCGGACTGAACTGCCAGAGTGCTTCTCATTGTAGCTGTTTGAAAAATGTTGGCGATAATTGTGAATTTTATTGCCGCACATATGCAAATGCAAATATGTTCACGGTGCATCATCGTTAGAGACGCGCGGTTGTTGGGAATATGTTTGAATATGGCACAATGGATAATAATATTATCGCACACGCGAACACGCCGTGTGCGCGCCATCGTCACTCATTCGGCACAACGCATGCACGTTAATTCGATTATTTTCAATATTAATAATTGCATTAAGCCTCCTCTCGACGCGTCGACAGCCGGTAGCTTTGATGCGAGCGGGCGGAGTATGTGGAGGATGGTGGAGGCGCATCAGCGCGCTCTCATCACATCAGCGCTCATCACGCTCATTGTTGCGTATTGTTATTCGACGGAATTACTTTCAACATCATTAATATTTCACGTGTTGTATGCGGGCGCGCTTGGTAAATAACTTTTTCCCCCCACCTCTTGCCCCAGCGCGTAAACTTTGCGAAACAAGTGGCAAGGCCACTGGGCTAGGCGTCCTGCGAAGCGTCCTGCGAGGCACACATCTTTTGTGCGCCGGGCCACAGAGGAGAAAGGCAATAACAGCGCTGGCTGAAAAAGCCGACGAAATAAAAACAAAACCGAAAGTTTGTAAAAGACTGTGAAAATTGGATAAGCGCAAGGATGCAAACGTGGATGGGGTTTTTGGAAGCGTGAGTCGATGCGGAGGCGAGTATATTACGACCACGCCATTAAATTTATATTAGGAAGTTTATGAACGGGTGTTACAAATTGAAATTTGTTGCACTTCCCGCCGGCCTCGCACAGTTCTTTTCGGGATGATGTAGGCAACTCACATCACACACACCATACACGAAAAAACACGAAAGAATGGCTGGCTACAACATTGGCCTAAAGGTAACTTGCGCAATTAGGAATTTGGGAACGCAATAATAAACTCATTTAAATTGCTAACTGCACTTAATGCAGGTACAATTTAGTTGACGCTCACTTTTAGCATGTTAATTAGTCCGGGCATGACCATAGACCACACATAGCAAAACGAGCATCAGGAATGTTTGAGTACGCCCAGCATCCAGTTATCTCGCTCGCTACCTCACATTAAAATTAAAATTAAACTAAACCCACTAAAAGTGAAGTTATCTCGCGCGCTCGAACGATCCGAACGGAACGGTATCTACACTACGGAGCACTACTCATACTCCAACTCCTTCCTCTTTACATTTTCGTTTACCTTTGCCACCGCCGAGGGAAATGTGTAATAATAGTGCCATGCGCGCCATGCACTTGCCATTGGCGAGGACTAATTAAAATAACTTTATAAAGTGTGCGTTAAGTTTTAATATGGCACCGGTCTTTTATTGCCGTGTAGCGCCAGCCGAAAGTTTGCAAAGTACATTCGATCCTTTTCGCCCTGCTGGCACGCGAGACGCGAAGAATGTTGATATTGCAAGGAAGGTGCCGACAGCGTGCGAAAGTTCAGATTGTATCTGCAGATGGCAGAGGTTATGCTAATGCACTTCAATTACCGCATGTGCAATTGATTGAGGAAACTTTTCCGAGAACTGAAAGCAATGTGGTAACAAAGTTTAACTAAATTTAACCTATGTGGTCTTGCTTTTCCTGGCAAGACAAAACAATTGCATTTTGATGAAGTGATCAGGACCTCACAGTGTACAGTATCAATATTGCTGCTTCTTGTATATCTTTTGGGGTTGCTGTGATTATCTGTCGAATTTATTTATTTCTCCCATTGCCGGCGCGGCGGATAGTTTAGTTGTGTAATTTCGGTAATAGTTTAGAGTGCACCAAAGGAAAAATTTATTATGGCCGAATTGGATTTATGCGCCCGCCGCCGTCGCCGCCGCCGCTGCCGCCGTTTGTTACTTCATTCGTGCGCGCGTGTTTATCGTTTTTTATTTCATTTGGACGCTGCCCAGCGCGGCGAGCGGCAGCCGTGCTGTAACTTTAGATCTCCATCCTCGCTGGGTGGAGATTCTTAGTAAATTTCGTCGTTTCCGGCTTGCGCCCCAGCCATTCCATTCAATACGTGCGTCTATCTATCTTCCGGGCGTTAGTTTGTGTTATTCGCGCGGCAAACTTGGTAGCGAGGCGGAGAAGCAGAAGAAGAAGAAAATGCCTCCGCCTCGCATTGGTTTCAGTGCGGTCGGTCTTTAATCGCGTTACGACTTTCGATGCGTCTTAGATATCACTGGCTTTTGTTGCTGGCCTGCTGCGCTTTTAGATTTTATTGTTTTATATCGCATTTTCACAATTTCACAAGCCGATATCACAACACTAAAAATCTTACAAAGAAATTTTATTTCGTTTGCACTAGATGCACTTTTTGTGCAAGCGTGAGGATCTGAGGATCGATCTGTGATTGGAATTGGCATCAAGAGGCGATATCTTAATATTCGGTTCGTCGAGTAAATGGGTCAGAAGTTGAGGCGGTGCGGAGTGTAGTTTTTAACTGCGAGAAAAGCCAAGAAGCTCCAAGCACGGAGGTGGAGGTGCCGGGCATGCGGCGGTAGTGGTTAGTTAAAGGCTTCGCTCATAAATAGTTAAGAGCCTCGGCCAAGCGGAAGAGCCGTAAGTAAACCTTTAACGTGGTGTGTGCACACGCACCATTCCGCCGCCGCACGAAGGACGAAATAACAACGATGTAAAAAAGGACACACTGGAGAAATAGGAGAAATACTCACCGAGGAAGTGAGACCTGGAAAAGCGCACGCAAAGAGAATGCGCGAAGAAGCAATCGAATGACCTTTTGTTATCTATTGGAACGATCGTTTCTTTTTCCCGCCGGCCGAAAGGATCTAAGGATCTAAGCAAACCGCAGGCGTATACGCACGTGGAGACGAGCGCAATGAAAAACTAAAAAAGACACGCAAAAAGAAATCTTTTTTCGATTCCGAATGAATGAATGAATGAATGAATTGCTAAGAAAGGCGCACACGGAGGGAGCAAAAAGAACAACTTGCCTAGGCAACCAAGCCGGCGGGGCGGACACGATCGCGGAATCCTTAAAACCCCCCGCATACACAGGGTGATGCCGATTGAATGCGGTGGCGGTCCAAACTTTTCCAAGCGCTTCAAAGTTGTCACTTCCTCCGGCGTTGACCACAAATAGCGCACACACACTTTATGAGTGCGACACAAAAAGGGACCACCTTTTTAAACTTTAAAATTTCACTTTGAGCTAGAAGCTACCGCCCAGCTTTGCCCGCCGGCCGATGGTCAAAGTTTACGTATGCCACGCTCGTTTCCAATCTCGTTTCGGGTTCGCATCGCCGGTGGCGACGGCGGCGGCGGCGGCGGCGGCGAAGAGACACAATTCGAAGATTCGTGACAGATTCACGATTCGTATATACCACTCGCGGCCGTGTGGAACCGAAACGAGCAAAAAGGGTTTTTTTTTTTTCAATATATTCGTCCGCGCTCGTATTTCTCGCGGACTTTCGCCCCTCAAATATTCTATTAGATATCTCCAGTCACAATGAAAAGGAAGGCGCAAAGAAAGAACGAAGAGTAGTAGGTAAAAGTACAAAAAACAAGGTTTGCCGGTTTTAGGGGGAGAAAAGCACGAATTGCTTTCTATTCCAGATTCCAGGTTTCGGACGAGGAATTGTCGGGTGGCAAGCGGGGTCGAATTGAATGCGAATGCAACTGCGGGTATATGACTCTAGGCTCTAGGCGAATAAAAATCGAATCGTGTCCAAAACATCTGCAATCGAAAGAAAACGCAAACAAAACAGCGGGTGCAATAATTTGGATGCGGCGCCCGCGGTGGGATTTTTTCCCCTTTGCGTTTAACTTCGTCCAACTTTCGGAATGATTAAAATGCTAGAATAACTTATCGACAAGCACATAAATCACGAACATTCGCATCAAGTTCGTGATTAATTTCAAACGAGCGCGAATAAATCAAAATAAGCGCCCTGCCACGCGCTAGGCAAATCCGCGCGAAAATCTAAAGTTTTCTTCTCCATTTCCCCATTTTCCGCATTTCGATGCCTTTATTTTATTTTTTTATTCCGTGTTTCCCTGCGCGCACAATGCTTTATTTAAACTTGCGGTTTTGTGAAAATTCCCTTTAGAACGTTGCGAAAAAACGAAACTTTTTCGCGTACTCTTCTTCTCCCTAATCTTTTTCATTTATCTTATTTATCTCCTTCCTATTCGCGGTAAAGTTGCCTTTTTTTGGCATCCTACAAATTGTTTTGCTGGCGCGCAAAAACTTTGATGTCCTGAATCTGTATTTCCAGATATTGTCCCTTAATGTGTGTTCGCTGTAGGCCTGTCGAAGACTCCTGGGCCTGCTTTCAAGTTGTGTTTATGTTTAACTCCATTTTTCCGCGCGCCCAGTGTTTATCCTTGATTTTCGTTCCGGTCTCCCCCACCCTTGTTATGCCGTTGCTTACTTAGCCATCGACGTTTCCGAGCGCAAACTTTTCCGCCTTCATAAGCTCTCATCCGCAGCGCGCGCGAGAATTTTAATTGGCAAAAACGAAACTAATTAGAAATTCAATCAATTACAAAGAAGTGCGACGCTGTCCCCCGCCGACAAACAAGGCGCTCGCGCGCGTGGCAAACACGGAATAAATTCACCCTGCGGACTGCTTCCGCAGCGCGAATTCCAAATTGGAGGAGTTACATCTCGCGTTGATAACCGATATCGGCGGCGGCGCGGACGAATGACGCAACGAATACAAATTGGAAATTTAATAAAGTTCAAGAGTTTGCCGCCGCCCCCCCCCCCAAACCACGCCACCGGTCCACCCACTCGATTCGCATTATTGATGCGGCTCGATTTTGTATACTCCACATTTACATTTCGCATTGCGATATTGCGCTGTGTTTCAATATTTCAATTTCCGGTTGGGATCAAACGTTGCGTTGCATATCATGATTAATTTCAATTCCCGGTTTTGGAAAAAGCACTCACACAGGACTTACCTGGTATGTAGGCCTCCATCTGGTGGACAACAGCTTAAAGCACTTTAATGTAATGGGC
>JARJDQ010028749.1:0-12295 GCA_030264215.1 Geostiba sp. GC000077
AGTTGAAGAGTTACGGCGGATTCATGAAGTATCAGTTGCAGTTTGAAGGCAACGGAAGACCAATCACAGCGCCGAATGTCATTCTCATTGGTAACGGATACACGTTATTGCACATTGGGGAACAGCATCAGGCTGGGGCACGCGAGGATGTTATGGTGCGATTCTTCTTTGGGGAATGGGTAAAGAGAACAGAGTCACGGCCAGAAACCTTAGCCACTCGCGAGGAAATAATGATGTCCCTCGCGTCCGTCGAGAATATTCTCATCAAGTTGCAGTATATCGAAGGACACCTCGACACGTACATTAATAAAATTGAAATGGACTCGGCTGGTATTCGGAATACTGGGCTTGGTGATGCGACATTCGTTGAAGAGTGCGTTTGTCCAACTGGTCATGGTGGACTATCATGTGAAGTAAGTTCAACTTAAAAATTTCAAATTCCAAATAAACAATAAATGTGTCTGTTAGACTTGTGATGCTGGATATTCGCGTCATCGTAATGGTCCTTGGCTTGGTCAGTGCTACAAAGAAGTCGAAACCTGCGCTTCAGGTTATTACGGAGATCCATCACGAGGAATTCCTTGTCAAGTTTGTCCATGCCCACTCACGGACCCACGAAACCAGTAAGAATCAAATCCAAAACTCAAAATACCAAAACACAAAACTTTATTTTTACTTCTTAGATTTGCGTCAACATGCTCTCTGGACACCGATGGCGAAGTAACATGCAACTGCCCACCAGAATACATGGGTCGCAGATGCGAACGCTGCGCTCACGGATACACTGGAAACCCGCTTCTTCCAGGTGATTACTGCAAAGCCGCTACTAGTCGTTGCAACGCTGATGGTTCAACTGGAATGGATGCTTACGGACAATGTCAATGCAAGGTATTGTAATCTTATTGTAGCACCCGCCATAATTACTAACTATCACCATGTTTGTTTCATGCTATCATGAATACTAACTTGTAAGTCTCTGAAGACCACTGGACAAATTATGACATAGGTTATAACCCATTTGTATTATCTAGGTCAATACCATGGGCCCAAATTGTAATACTTGCAAGAATAACACATTCCACCTCGCGTCGGAAAATCAATTCGGCTGCATTTCCTGTTTCTGCATGGGCATAACGGAACAATGCATCAGCTCCAATTGGTACCGCGATAGTATCAACGTTGCATTCACGCGGTCCAAGCAAGAATTCAAGCTGGTTGAATCCAACCACATTAACACCCAAATTGATGACGGAATTATCCTGGATACAAATGCGCGCGAGATCACCTACAATAACTTCCGCCGTCCCGATGTTTACTATTGGTCACTACCAGCTAAGTTCTTAGGCAACAAGATCACATCGTACGGCGGTAACTTGAAGTACAGTTTGAGATATGTCCCCACACCTGGAGGGCTTAGCTCCAAAAATAACGCACCTGATGTGGAGCTGATTAGCTCAAATCATATCACACTTACGTACTTTGCAAGGGAACAACCTCCACCGAATTCAGTGCAAACCTTAACTGTACCACTGCTGGAACAATACTGGCAACGCTCTGACGGACAAAAGATCGATCGTGAAAACCTGTTGATGGCCATGGCTGATGTTAAGGCTATTCTGATCAAGGCTACTTATACCACGAACACACGCGAGGCTGCGTTGCAATCGGTGAGTTTGGATATTGCGGAAGAACGAAACACCGGCAGAGAGAAGGCCATGCCAGTGGAACAGTGTTTCTGCCCGACTGGTTATAAGGGATTGTCATGCGAAGATTGTGATATTGGATATACTCGTGCCATTGGAGGCATTTACCTGGGAACTTGCGAGTTATGTCAGTGTAATGGATTATCCAATGAATGCGATCCCGAGACTGGAGAATGCTTGAACTGCAGGGATTCGACCACAGGACTGAACTGTGACATCTGCCTGCCAGGTTATGAAGGGGATCCGTCCAACCGCATCCCATGCAGATATGTAGGCGGTGGAGGTCATACAACAGATGTGTGCAGATGTAACCCTGATGGTTCCATTACAAACGATTGCTTTGGAGGAGTGTGCCAGTGCAAGACCAATGTTGAAGGAGACAATTGCGACAGATGTCGGGAGGGTACCTTCGGTTTGAACGCGTCTATCGCTGAAGGTTGCCAGTCATGTTTCTGCTCTGGAGTGGCATCTGAGTGTAGGGAAAGCAATTTGTACATAACACAAATTCCAAGCCAGATTCTTGATGACAATAGTCATGGTTTTACATTAACGGACCCGTAAGTTGTTACTACGTTAATACGCAATGAAAATAATCCATATTTACTACTTTCACAGGGCACAAACGGAACGTATTTCCAACTTGTTCGAGTTGAATATTCAATCTAACGAAATCGGGTACACCTTCAGGCCTAGCCAGAATCAGAGATTGTATTGGTCCCTGCCGCGACAGTTTACAGGTCCTAAGATTACTTCCTACGGTGGTAAATTGGAGTTCATTCAGCGATACACCCAACGTCCGGATGCTTCCTACATTCGCGATCAGGATGTTATAATTAATGGTCACGGTATTGGCATCTTCTGGACCAATCCCAAACCTCTGCAGCCCAACTTTGCAAACGTTCGTTTCTCTTTTAACAGTACAAGAGAATTTCATATTGAATTCCACTTTTCTTATAGCGGATTTCTGTCACTTTAAGTCCCAGTGCTAACTGGCAACGCCTGGACCATCGCTCAGCACCACGGCCTGCATCTCGAGAAGATATTCTTAAAGTTCTCGCAAATGTTAACTCAATTCTCGTCAGAGCTCACTTGTCCTCAGATACTGCTAGTTCATTCATTAGTGACGTAACATTGGACACCACCTTTGATCAGAATACGGGACAACCTCGTGCTTCAAATGTGGAAGTTTGCAGTTGCCCAAGAGTAAGAAATAAAAATACGGTTCTTTCGAAAGAACTGTTTCTAAATATTTCTACAGCATTACAGCGGTACATCGTGTGAATCTTGTGCGTTGGGTTACTATCGCGAATTCAACGATCTTGGATCCGGGCCCTTGGGCTCGTGCAACAAATGTCCCTGCAATAATAACGAACGCACCTGCCATTACGATTATGAATCTGCAAGTGTTATCTGCGAATGTCGCGAAGAATTCGGCGGACGACAATGTGAACATTACTGTAAAAATAACCATAGAAATAAAATTTCGAACATATTCTCACTTTTGGATGCTTATAGTGACTCCCACTGAGAGGCCACCGGTTGATCCAAGCGGCAACATACCGACAATAACCGTGCAGATTAGCCAACCAAGTCTTGTAATTCAGGAAGTCGGCCAGTCTGTGACGTACACTTGTTCCGCAAGCTCAACTGTGAATAACGTAATTATTTTCTTGATGGGTTGGAAACTTAATATACAAACATTATTCTTCTTAGGATGTGAGGCTCAACTGGAGTCGAGCAAACGGTAATCTGCCTAATCGAGCAATCGATGATAGGCGTGGTCGTTTGGTCATTACAGATTTGAAAGTCAGTGACTCTGGCCAATACATCTGCCAAGCTCAGGATGGCGTATCAATTGTTGAAGAAAGGGTCAATTTGGTGGTTGGTGGTAAGTTATTTGTTTACCAAATTGATGAACATTATTAAAGATTACTAACAATTACATAGCATTTCCGAAGAGTCTGATTAACATCCCAGGTAACCTAAGTCTCAATTACAACCTTTCGATTTTGTTTTGTGATTATTCCTCCCAAATATCACCTTCTTTAATTTTCCTATATAGGTAACGACCCCATTTCGCCACAAGCAGTTGTCTATCCGAGACATCTGAACGTCACTGAAGGTGAGCCGATCGAAGTGCGCTGTTCTGGAAATGGCAACCCTGAACCTACACTGGAATGGGTTAAATATACCAGAGACCGTCTCAGCCCAGTATGTTCCAATTTCAAGTAATCAATCCCGTTTGTAACTTGTAATCTCCTCAGCACACCTTCCACAATGGAATCTTCCGCATTGATCGAGCAATGAAGTACGACCAAGGCGAATACGAATGCATAGCCTCCAACCATCTGGGCACTCACTCCGAGCGAGTACTGATCACGGTCAGAAGCAGTTCGGAACCGTCTATCCAACCCATCATCACGCCCAGCACATATTACGGCACTGCTGGTGAATCCTTCACGCTGCATTGTGAAGCTGGTGGAGCAGCTGGTGGCATCTCGTGGTCAAAGGAACGCGGGCAGATACCCTACCATCATCGCGATGAAGATGGTGTACTGATTGTATCGAACGCCCAGCCTGAAGATTCTGGCATCTACGTCTGCCGCGCCGAGACTGATTCCGGCGCTGTGGGACGCGCATTCGCCAATGTCACCATAGTCCATCGAAGCTCTTCCTATCCACCAACCGTCACCATTGCCCAACGCAATGAACGAGTCAATCAGGGTTCCGACGTAGAAATTCGTTGCGAATTTACGGGCTCCCCATCGCCCACGATCAAGTGGACAAAGGTTAATGAACCAATGCCCGATTATGTGAATCCATCGGATCCAGTCCTGCGATTGAGGAATGTCGACATGAGCGATCGTGGAGTATATTCCTGTCTGGCTGAGAATGGCCTTGGCTACGCTCAAGCTACGGTTGTCATGGAAGTAGATCGTCGAGTACCACCGAGTATTGCAATCTATCCGAATGTGTCTCAAACGATCATCGCTGGAGATAGCCTTATGATACAATGCCGAGTCACCGCTGGAGATCCACAGCCGGAGGTTACCTGGAGTCGTGTGGACAACAGACCCATATCTCATCGAACGCGCAATTCCATGGGTGTCATCAGGTAAACTTATCCAAATATGTTTAACTCAGCTGACCCAGTTACGGGTTGACATTTGTGTCAAAATTTTGAGTGCATCAGTTTGAAAATGCTTCCATCACATGTTAAAGCCGGGCTAGTCGTGTTTCTAATAACTGGCTTATATCTACTGCTCAAGGGATATTGTCTCCTTTCCTACGCATTGTCGCTGATGATGATATCGTGGATGTTGACGTATTTTTGAAAATTAAAAATATGTTCATTTTATTTAAGTATCACCGATGTTCGAAGCGAAGATGCCGGTGAATACAAATGCACGGCAGAAAACGATGCCGGGCGCGTTTCCTCGATTGCTAATGTACACGTAAGGAGCCCACCAACAGTTGCAATTCATCCGTCCGAAAGAGTCTGGACTGTTGCGCATGGTCAATCAGTCCGCTTTGAATGCACCGGATATGGTGATCCTTTACCTACCGTGGAATGGGCTGAACATACCCGTCGACAGCAAACAGCCCTCCAGTAAGCACTAAATCATAATCAAGTCCTTCCAGACTTCGCACTACCAAGAATTTGTTGTTGATAATTTAATAATTTTGCAAAATAGAGGAATATCCTACAATTATAACAAAGTGGCTAGCACCAACTTTGCCGTCATGGAAATTACAAGCGTGACTGATGAAGACCAAGGTATTTACATTTGTCACGCAAGAAGCGATGCTGGCGCCACGGAGGAAAGAATTGAATTGGCCATCGATAGGGATCTTCCAGTTCGTGGTGACATCACAAGTGAGTTTTTCCTACAGGGCAAACATAGAAATACTTCAATCTGAAGCTTGATCAATACTTCAATGCTGTACAGTTTAATTTAGATTTATTTTATTTTTGACGCCAAGGTCATATGTAAAAATCAGATATTATTAATGTGTGGTTTTTCATGATTTCCTAACTAACAATGGGGCATTTAGACCATGCGCGTGGCAAAGGTGAGTCGGATCCTGTAGTATTTGTACATTTTCGTGGCACCCGCACAACATTTCCAAATATTCACATATTCACGATCCACACTTTATGTTTAACACCACTTATCCATATGTAACAATATAGGATGCACCTACACCTTTTGTTACGGCTTATCGCTTAGAAAGTAGTTTTCCCACAAAATCGTCACTTGCATTCATTTATTATTCACATCACAAAAGTTCACAAGTAACAAGCATGTAACTGAAAGCGGTGATATTCAGGGATTGATTGTAACTAACGGCGATGATGTAAGTAATGCGAATGTCTAAAACATGAAATATAAATATAGATGAAGACCCAGGAAGCGCAGGCGAGACGCGTTGGAAAAATAACGAACTCCCGAGACCCATTCATAATCAAACATTTACGGTACCGGCGGGCAATCGAGCTGAGCTCCGCTGTAACATCGAGAACAAGGGTAAATAAACATCAGAGCGCTGAATTGCAGGCGTTTAATTCGGATATGTCCGTTTTAGACGGCGAACCCATTCACACCACTTGGATTAGGATGGGCGGTAAACCATTATCTCCAAACTTTTATATTCAAAACGGCACTTTGATCGTGGACAATGCACAGCCTACCGATACGGCCGAATACAACTGCCTGGGGCGCTCGACCATTACGAACAAGACCATTTTCCGGGTAATCGCAAATTTGAAAGTGTTATGTAAGTATCCAATCACCATTTCTTTATAAGATATAGATGTAGTTTGCAAGGCTTCCACTATTTTGTGCTGCTTCTCGTATTGTCAATGTATTGAAATGAATTTCTTTCTTTGTTTGTCTACTGCGTTGTTAGCCGAAGAAGAATTATGCGCGTTGAGAGGTACGATGTGCAAACTATTCGGATAAAATCACTTCTATTATCTGGAATTAATATTCATCTGCATCATGCTTCATTTGTTCATCATAGATTGGAGATTTAGGAGATTGCAACTTATCGATGCTTTTACTATGTTAAGTATTTTGTTGGTTCTCTTATAGCAATTCCGAGAATCACGTTGAGACCCCCTAAGCAAACTGTTAGACCTGGACAAGATGCTACTATTGAATGCAGTGCGGTTGGCGATCAACCTATTAATGTTACATGGATTGGCCACAACAGAGCCTTGTCGAATAATGTTCATATTAGAGGTGGTCTTCTGCATTTCCGCGGAATTGAGTTAACAGATGCTGGTACATACAGATGCACGGCTGTGAACAATGTCGGGGAGGCGGATGCTGTTGCAGAGGTTGTTGTGCAGGGTAAGTTGTTTAAGCAGAATCTATTAGAAGTAGTCGAGTCTACTTTAATGTGATCATTTATAGAGGACATCTCCCAACCACCCAACACAGCCAAACAGCAATTTGCTGTGGTTGGTAACACAGTAACATTGAACTGCGACATCGGGCGATTCAACTCAGCGAATCCAGCAGTGGTGCACTGGTCAAAACATAATGGTCCCTTGCCAGGCAACACCAGGCAGAGTGGAGCCT
Organism: Geostiba sp. GC000077; assembly: GCA_030264215.1. Taxonomy (NCBI): domain Eukaryota; kingdom Metazoa; phylum Arthropoda; class Insecta; order Coleoptera; family Staphylinidae; genus Geostiba; species Geostiba sp. GC000077. The sequence continues at coordinate 7,292 of JARJDQ010028749.1, forward strand.
ATGGCGAGCAACTCGAAATATACAGCGTAACAACTGAAGATAGTGGAGATTATTACTGTGAATCTACAGCTCCTGGTTCACCGAAAGACTACGTCTCTCTGCACGTCTCTGGTAAGTGCTTACTTTGTACATCTATAAATTTATCATTTGATTTATTAACTTTGTTTATTATATTGATTGACATTTAGTTATTTATTATTAGCATGTGCATCAACATATGAATATGTTTCTTGCTGGTATTATTCGCGATGTTGTTGCATGGACAACTTCAGGGGTTTGTTATTAACAGTTTGTATTATAGGTGTTGGTGGGTGTTGCTTTTGTTTCGACATTGGCGATGTTTAGACATTTTTGAAGCAAAATTGTGCTAAATAATAATGTGTTAATAGTGCGAAAGGAAGCTCGAAAGCCGACGAGGCCGGAACTGGACATACATGCATCGAATCCATCGCCGAGGTCGGGAGACAACGTCGAAATATACTGCAGATCTAACGAACCTGGAGTTATTGTAAGCTGGACTAAACTGACCGGTCGCAAGGCAAGCAATGTGAAGATCAATGGTGGACAACTCGTGTTCCAAACGATTAGATCCGAGAACAACGGCGACTACAGATGTGAAACGAGAGGCTACGAAGGGTTCTACCATAAGGATTACTTTGTTGATGTGAAGGAAGACGATTCGAACGACGAGATGATTATAAAGACAGCCGCGGAAGGTTCAACGGTTACATTGGAATGTAAAACGCAGCTTGATGCACCTGTTACGTTCACATGGACCAAAGACAAGGGAATTCTGCCAAAAAATGTTGATATTCACAGCAATTCCATCCAATTGAGAAATGTAGGCGTTAACGATGCAGGAACCTACACATGCACATCCTCAAATCGTCACAAGACTATTCAAGCAAGAAACATTCTGCTTATCGAAGGCATAGTGCCTTATTTCACTCAGGCTCCCTTCAGTTACATAGAGCTAGCTCCACTCCCCGACTCATTCCTCCAATTTACTCTGGAGATATCCTTCAAACCAGAGGATCATGACGGCTTAATCTTGTACGATGGCAACAAGCGTAATGCTTCCGATGGTGACTTTGTCTCACTTGCCCTGCGCAACGGCATCCCTGAATTCAAATACAACATGGGCCAGCAAACCTCAACGACTGTTGCAAGCGAACGACCATTGACAATGCACGAATGGCATACGATCAAGATCATTCGCTCGAGAAGGAAGGCCACGATGTACGTTGACGGCGAGGGACCTTTTACTGGCCTCGCAAGCAGTAAGTTCTCCGCTTTGACACTCAGCGAACCATTGTACTTGGGTGGCGTGCCCAGTTTCGAACAAATTTCGCCATTGGTCGGCAGCACGAAGGGTATGGTGGGTTGCATCGCCAGTTTCAAGATTGGCCATGCATTGCTGGATATTTCGAAAGAGGCGCACATGAAGAAGGGTATTACAAACTGTGAGACCTGCTCGGAGAATCCTTGCGAAAATCGTGGTGTGTGCCAAGAGGCTTTGACCAAGGAGGGTTTCAGCTGCATCTGTCCTGCGGGCTTTAGTGGACCAACATGCAACAAGCACGGAGCTGAATCCTGCAATGCACGTACGTCAAAAATTATAACCATGTGCAAACCATATAGGTACTATAAATATTTTGCTTCTATTTAGACACTTGCGGAGTGGGTACTTGCATTGAAACTGAGGACAGTTACCAATGCAAGTGTCCAATTGGACGCGTTGGAAACCACTGTGAGCGCACAGTTGAAATCATCGAACCAGCTTTCGCCAATAATGCGTACATCGCTTATCCCACGCCGAATCAAGTACGGCGATTGAAAATTTCGATGAAGATCAAGCCGCGTGATACCAATGATGGACTGATTGCTTACTGCGGTGAAACGGAGGAGGGTGATGGTGATTTCCTCAGTTTGGCTGTAAAGGACGGTCATTTGGAGTTCAGATTTGATGTCGGCAACGGTAAGTGTCTTACTTCTTTATAAATTGCAGTGTAAGAACATAAGAACAATAATCCGTCTTTTAATTAATGCCGCAGATGATAATTTTAATGGTATGACTGCTTCTAACGTTTTTAATTTCCAAAGTAACTTGAAAAATAAACAAAATATTATTTTAGGCCCCGTAATCATGAGGAGTCAAAACGAACTGGTACCCAACAAATGGGTGATTATCACCGCAAGTCGATCAGCAAACGACGGACGACTTGTCGTCAACGGCGACAATGTAGTCATTGGCAAATCAACCGGCATTCATAGAGCGCTCCAACTCCGCACACCATTCTACATCGGTGGTCACGATTCGGAACGAATCAAACTTAATCATGGTATCGAAGTGAGCGAAGGATTCAACGGGTGCATCACTGAAATCAGCATCTCCAGCCTGGATATTCATCCAATTCACTCCGCTAAAGACTCATCCAATGTGCAAGACTGCAGTACGATCGATGAGGACTACTCGCATGCCAACAACATCGGGGATGTTAGCTCCTATGACGATATCAATCGGTACGACAACCGAAAGACTGGCTGCTCCAGTAACCCGTGCAGAAATGACGGACAGTGCTATCCGCTATCTCCAGCCGAATACAAATGCTCATGTAATCACGGATTTAGCGGTGTTGACTGCGAGATTCCGCCGGATCAGTGCGAATATTTAAGACCCTGTCAAAACCACGGCACGTGCCAGGGCACCAGCAATCAATACGTTTGCCACTGTCCATTGGGATACACCGGTACCAACTGCGAAGTGTCAGCTACCATCAGAAACGATGCGAATTTCAACGGAAACAGCTACATTGAATTTAATAAGAAGCTGCTGAATCACGAAGATGATGCGCAAGAAGAAGTGATTGCCCTGGAACTGTCTACGAATTCTAGCAATGGTCTGATTTTCTGGCAAGGACAAAACCAACAAGATCATGCATCTAATGATTACATTGCTTTAGCATGTAAGACACAATGCATACTTTGATAATATGTATTCATCATTAACTTATTGCGTTTCACTTTCTATTTTAGTGGTGAATGGATACTTGGAATTCAGCTATGATTTGGGCATGGGACCAGCAGTCATTCGCAATAGTAAGGTTCGCATCGACGATGGCTCTCGACACAGAGTGATCTTAAAGAGAAAGGGCCGTGAAGGCTCTGTCGAAGTGGACAACGATTTTATAGACGAAGGAGAAGCACCTGGCATTACTAATCAAATGAACTGCAGTGGAAATATTTACCTGGGTATTTCTAATGATCCACAAATTCGTATTTACTAACCTTAATTATCTATAATGTTTCATGTTGTTACAGGAGGAACCCCCAATAATAGAGATATAACACGTGACCGCTTCACCGAGAATTTCAAGGGCTGCATTCACGGCTTCGAGTTGCAGGACTCTAACTTATTGGACCTGGGCAGCGCTGCAATGTCCGGTGTCAACGTAAAAGCTTGCTATCGGTGAGTACAGACGCCACCTCCCAATAATACTAACACTAACCATACTTGTATCTTTCACATTTGTTTGATGCTTACTATTCCCGGATTGACACAGTTGGATTCCGTCCTCGTTGATCTTTACAGATTCCGATCAATTCGATGAAATCATACCCCCGCCTCCCGTGAACATAATCCATCCGAAACCTTCTTCGTCCGGTACGAAGATTCCAAATCTTCTCAGTCGTTTGTGTTACAGCCTAACCTTGTCCGCGTTGTGGTTGCTTTGACTATGAATATACGCTGGGTAGGCTTGCAGCTAAACTATCAGCAATTTGTGGCCTCAAAATTGATTGTTGATTATTCATTTACTGTTATCCAGTTATACTACAATACCTAAACAATAATGCCAATTTGCCAATTACAATGTATTGCTGCAAACATCTATTAAAAGCAATTTTAGTCTTATATCGAATGAGCAATGAAGTGAAATACGAGAGAGAATATCATATCTTCTGTACATAATCACAAAGTCAAAGTTTACTCATTGTAAATACTAGCAACGTAAAACGTATACTACTTACTTCGTTAAGGGAATTATTAGACTGATATGCTTATTTAATTGTATACTGACACTTAATTATTACTAACGCAAGATTAACGCAATGCTCGGATGTAAGATGATGACGTAAGTTCGTGTAGTTGTAGTCAATGAAATGGCAGCACTTGATTAATCTTCTGTTTTCTTTGTTTTAGGGATTCCTATGATAGAAATTAAGGAGATGAAAACGATGAAAACCGCATAGTTTATATTTCTCTTTACATTTTTGTGTGTTCTTATTTGTGTTCAAAGAAATCGTTCAAGCCATTTTGAAGGTACAAGCCGAAAGATCGTAAAATTTGTAATTTGTAACGAAAATGCATGTTAATAAGTTAAAAATTGATGTTATATAATACCTATGTTAGCTATTTAATCCCAAATTGGTAGGTAAAAAAGATATTGTTACCATCACACAGTTACTCATATTTTGAGCTGCCATGGATTTTTTTTATCTCCGTTGAATAATTTACGCTATACCATAATGTGTTTTCTTATTATATTTGAATAATTGTGCCATTTCATAATAAATAATTGTTAAAACATCGCATTCAGGCCAAATGTGCGATTTAGTGTCCGTTTTATCAGCCATATTATTGTAATACTAGAAAGTTCTCACTCTTTGCAAATCTTGATTCATGTGATCGCGGAATGGTAACATAAACGTATCAACAATGGTGATTAACAAATTATACATAAATATATACATAATATATAAACAAATGAAATGCTAGTTTAAGGTATAAATAATATACATTTTATTACCTTTAAACTTTATATTGCGCTTTTCCAAGCATTACATTATGTTGGATCATGAAATGCATCGAACACTTTGATAAAGAAGCTGAATTTGATTGAGATTGGGGGGTAGGCTTTATGTAGTGTATTGATTTTCTGTACTTTATGAGCAAATGGAGTAACAATGCCTTCATACTGCAATTTGTTGTTGTAATTAACTGTA